>JAXQQM020066567.1:0-68915 GCA_034641835.2 Pinus albicaulis | reverse complement strand
CTCATGAGTTTGAAATGTTGTTTTCGGAATATCTTCAGTCTTCATTCTAATTTGATGATATCCTGAACAAAGATCCAACATCGTAAAATAAATTGCTCCATGTAATTCATCCAATAATTCATCAATCATAGGAATGGGGAATTTATCTTTAATGGTGAGCTTATTGAGCTCCCTATAATCCACACACATGCGCCATGATCCATCCTTCTTGTGTATAAATACTACAGGAGAAAGGAAAGAACTTTGACTAGGTTGAATTATACCCGCCTCTAACATTTCTGCAATCATACGTTCAATTTCACTCTTTTGGACATAAGGATATCTAAAAGGCCCGATGTTTGGAGGAACAATTCCTAGAATCAAATGAATAGCATGATCATGATCACGAATAGGTGGGAGCCCTTTGGGAGTTTCAAACACCTTGGAATGATTGTCCAAGACTTTTTGGAGATCTGCAGAAATAGATGATTTTGATGTTGGAATTTCTAGTGAGCATAATTGTGAAATTACACCTCGTTTTTCTTTCTTTAGAAGATTTGTTATGACATTAGAGCTTATTATCTTTCCCGACTTCCCTGCAATACCCCATAATTTGACTTCCTTTCCTTCTCAAAAAACTTTCAGGAAAAGTTCTTGAAAATTAAAAGCTACCTTCCCCAAAGATTGTAACAATTGTACTCCTAGTACACATCAGCACCTCCTATAGGAATGGAAAGAATTGGACTATTCAATACATATTCCCCCATGGTTAGCTTGATATTATGGCATTTTCTAGAGCAATTTATAGTTCCTCCATTTGCAACCATCACTTGACATTCTCGTGTTGGGTATAGGAAACAATTCAATTCCTTGGCTACCTTACAATGAATAAAATTATGGGTGGTACCTGAATCAATCAACACTATTACCTTTTTCTTCTTGATATGTCCTTCTATCTTGAGAGTTTGAGGAGTGGTAATTCCTGGAAATGCGTTACATGATATGGTCAGACTCATTTCTTCCTCTTCTAGGGCTGGTTCTTGGTTTATATCCTCTTGTTGTTCATTTTATTCTTCCTCTTCACAATCTATGTAAAATAGTTTCTTCTCAGCACACTTATGACCTTTAGTGTATTTGATATCACAACTGTAGCAAAGCCCTTTTGCTGTTTTTTATTCCAATTTTTGTGGTGTCAACCTTGTAGGTTGTGGAAATGTAGGAGTAGCAACACTTCCATCTTTATAGAAGTGAGTGGTAGGCTTCCTTGTCGCCATAATTTTACATTCAATTTGTCTTGTCAACCTGAATGCCTTCTCCAATGAATCAGGTTCCAAAACGCGAAATTCATGTTGGATGTTATCCTTTAACGTACCTATGAAGAGATCAATCCTGTGTTCCTCTAGAATATCAGTTACCCTTATGTTCAATTTTTGAAAGTCCTCAATGTGCTTCGCCACTAAACCCTTTTGTTTGAGATTTATCAATTGGATAAAGAAGGTGTTGCTTTTTGTATCCTCATAATGTGCTATCATTTCCTCCATAAAAATTGAACAAGTGACAATTTTTTTACAGTAGCATTGCCATCGATACCATACAAATGTATTTTGTTCTAAATGTAAAGTTTCAATGCATACCTTTTGTGTGTTTTGCACATTATTGATATCAAAATATTGATCCATATGTAGTATCCATATTACGGGATCCTTGCCATCTTACTTCCTCATATCCATCTTTGGAATATGGTGGTTCTTTAATCCAACATTAGAGTTTATGAAATCACGATTAACATTTATTTTTTTCTCATCATGATTTTCATCTACTATCTTTTCGCCATTAGGAATAATTTCTTGTATCAACTTTGACAAACCTTCCTTCAAACCTTCAATGTCTTCCTTCAAACCTTCCATTTTTTCTTCCCTACCATCCATTTTAACTTTCATACCATTATTCAAACCATCCATAGTAGCTTCCATGTCTTTCTTCAAACCATCCATCTTAGCTTCCATGCTTTTCTTTAAAGCATCCATTTCATTTTTTGTTGCTCTTTGCGAGAGCGAATTTTGGTGCACTTGCTCTTGTAATTTTGATAGATCATGTTGTAATTATTCATCTTCATGAGTCATAGTAGAGTACTATGAGGGATTAATGGGTGTTGAATTCTTTTTAGGAGGCATTTTAGAACCCAATACTGATATCTATGCTCAATAGGTCTTTGTAATCACTTAAAACTGATTTTTCAAACAAGACTTATGCAATTTGAAAAAAAAATACAAACCTTTTTCTTGATTTTTAGGAGCTTGATATTGAAACTGAATCATCTCTGTGATTTCGGATCTTCAATATATGAAATTTGGCCTTGACGTAGCCCCCTGAATCTTCT
Source organism: Pinus albicaulis (assembly GCA_034641835.2). Classification (NCBI taxonomy): domain Eukaryota; kingdom Viridiplantae; phylum Streptophyta; class Pinopsida; order Pinales; family Pinaceae; genus Pinus; species Pinus albicaulis. Next base: position 66,556 of record JAXQQM020066567.1, on the reverse strand, counting down.
TTCAAATGCCACAGGTCTGACTTGATTTGGATTCTTCGAGACAAAGTTATTTCCAATCTCCCACAATGACCTAATTATGGACTATTTCAGTAGAGCAAACTTGTATGACTTGCCATGTGTCACTGTTTTCTCCTTTTGCTTTGAAATTTATAGACAGGAAACTAAAGTCCGTGTACTTCTAGTCAATTTTTATAGAATTCCAATCTGATGCTCAGAGAGAGAGTTATGAATATTTTCCCACAATCACCTCTTTTAGATGAAATTCAGGAGCCTGAAAAAGACCTAACTTCCACAGATCATATCTCCAAAAATATTGCGAACCAAGCTTTGAAATTTTGCGACGATGTGTCTCAGGATTTCAGCTTCGCTCTTTAAAAATTTCAGCTTCTGAACCTTCGTAGAAAAAAATTTATAGTGAAAATTCCATGATGTCCTTTTTAAGTGAAATTCAGGAGCCTGCAAAAAGACCTAACATCCACAGATCATATCTCCGAAAATATTGCGAACCAAGCTCTGAAATTGATACTAAATGTTGTGAAACTAGCTCCAAAAATAGAATAAAATATATATCAACGCCTTAGAAATAAGCCACTTCGAGGGGGAAACCTCCAATACATTACATGAATGAAAAATTCTTGGATGATACAAATTACAAAACCTCCTTTCTATATATAGGAGTCCATGGGGCCACAATGTAATCCTAGTCGACCTAACAATAATTTAAGGGCACAATAATAAAAATATGGGGGTTACAGGGGTACAATAATAACAATAAGGGGGTTACAATAACAACAATAAGGGACTATACTAGTAATATAGGGACCTAACAAAAACCCACGAGAAATTATTCTTATAGATTTTCAAATAAAAAGTACCATGACCAAGAATTAAACCCTTGACCTATATATGCATCCAAGATGTTGTCATTACTTCTTTGATGTCCTTCAATGTTGATCCTTCTTCCCTTCACCAACTTGCATTGTTCTGCATCAACACTTCCTTCGTATACATATGAAACTTCATTTACTTGAGATATATATAAGTTGTAGTTAGGAAGGTAAATCTCATATTCACCTTCCTACTTTCTCCCACTTTCTAAGTGCTCCTTCTCTTCGGATTATCTACAAGTTTTTCATAGACCACAATCCCAACTTTACATGAACTGAAGATGAATACCAATATTACTTTTGATCAGCACTTTCACTTTAAGACATTCCGCAAACCCTTCTCAATTGGATCCACACTTTAACACAGAAACACTGCCCTTGAAAGTTGCATGTATCTAGATCCTGTCACACTGTAACCACTTCAGGATTATCTGCAACACCTTATCACACTAAGATGTCACAAGGATATGCGCCTCTTCTCCAGTCCTAAGTCTGTGCTACATTTTGTCCAAAATTCCACACTAAAACTCAGAGTGATCCAAATTGTTATCTCCAAATGAATCACAGAACTGTGTATATATAGAGGCAGTTTCACTGTCTTTAGGCCGACCATCCATTTGCTTGTAGGCTGACTTGCCTTGTTGTTGGAAGGTCGACTTTATCATTCATTTCCAATGTTGATTAAGGGATGTTTCAAGCCATTCTTCCACAAGGTTTATGACAAGGTCTTGGAACATTTAATTTTGACTAGGCTCTCCATATACATGAAACTAATTACACTTATAAACAAAAGAAAAACCCTAAATAGACATCAAGAAGAAGTCTATTAACCTATAATAAAATTCTTGCTCATGAAATCCATGAAGCAAGTAAAACAATACATTTTATTATCTTTGTCTTCTTCTTCACAGAAATTCATAATTACATAGTCAATATGAAGATCGATCCTAGTTACACTTTTCAACACTCCCTCTTAACTAGGGAGGTATTCATATAGGTACATGGTCACTTTTAAACTGAAGAATATCATAAGAAGAATCAGATTGGTAATCACATCTGTATAGCATCATATAAACTAGCACTATCCTAGTGCAAGGCCTTGACTAACAACCCCATCTCTCAACAAGACAATGGGCTACAATGCTAGCGAGACACATGACTTATAAACACCATAGTCATCGTCTCTCCAAGGTACATACTCCACCAGAGTGTTCCCAAAGTATGACATTCTTGGACTATTCTTCTCTTGGGTAGCTAGTCCTCAAATAATATCGGTCCTCAACTACTCTTATCTCAAATTCCCTAACACATTCTCAAAGAGTATCGAATTCTAGAAGATTTCCCAATCCTCCATTATGTCTTCCCAAGTGAGGATCAAAATGATGTGTCTATCTCTCCCTCTCAGCCAGGGAGGATCTATTCCACAAGGGAATGTACTCATTCCTGTATAAGGAATGTACCTAAGCTCATTCTTAGGAATTACCCAGTTTCTTCCAAGTAATAAAATGATCACTAGGCTCCCTCTCAATCAGGGACCTATAGCAACAATGGTGAGACACCCAACTACTCATGAAGAATTCCTCCCCTTGATGTCATGGGTTTCGATACTGAGGAATCTTCAACTTTGGCTCCATAGAGCATAGGTCATCCATCAATTTCATTCATGAGTCATGTCATCTACTAGAAAGTGATTCATCTATATTTCTTATCTGGTCCACATTTTATGCCATGTTGCTTTCTTTCGAATCATCTCTAATGATTATACATCCTTTCTTATGATTAGCATCCCTGCACAAATTCATCCAGATAAAAATATACATATGAACTTTTAAAACAAAATTTACCTCAGTGATGATCTTTCACCATGACATCTTCTTGTAGGCATCGACATCCCTTATTCAGATTGACACATCTCATAAAGATGTGTTTTTACAAGGGTATTCTTCTTTACCAGACTTCTATAAAAGTCTACATATCCTCTAAGGAGATATTTTAGTCACATCTTCTTGGCTTCTGGATGATAACTGCCTATTGCCATTGTTTCATTTCATGATCTCTTCCTTTATGCACATTTTCATTCCTAGGAACTTATAATTTTCCAGTTCCTCATTCATATAAAACCACCTCATATTCCATATGAGGATATATATTATGTTGATTTCATCTTTCAGTGCATCGAGAGATCCTCCTCTATAGATAATACTTCTAAATATAGAAGTCCATTACCTGCAACCATATGGCTTTACAACATCCAATGTTAGCACATAAATATATATATACCTCATACCCTTTTTCCTTTGAATCATCTTGTAGCAATTTCTCTAGAATGAAGAGCTTCGTTCCCTTTACCTGCTCCATCAATATGTCATCCCATCCCAGAATTTTGTAGCATAGAATTCTTGCTAAAACCATTCTTCTTTCTTTCTAATCAATGAATTCATAGAGAACTCCATTAGAAAATGTCAACACTAGTTTCCATGATGACCCTTGATCTTGATGACTGCCTTCCATCAATGATGTTTATTAGTGAGGTTTCTAGGAGCTGCTCCACCAAGTGCTCTTTCCATACTTCTATCATGATGCTAAATTTACATTGCTTCCTTCTATTTTACAATAAACAAAAAAATCTTTGAGGAGAAAGATGATCATAGAGATATTTCACTTTCTTCTTTCTTAGATTTCTTTGCATCTATTTCTTCCCTTTCATCTGTGACATGGGATTCTTCACTTTTCCTCTTGTCCTTTCTAAATTTAGGAAAATATTTTTTATAATTCCCAAGAACATTACATCCAAAGCATCATGCTTTTTCCATATTTCTTCTCTTATTATGAGGATCAAATTTACCGAATCTTCCTTTCTTCCTGGACATGGCAGCAAAGGCTTGATTCCCTACACTTGATCCTGCTTTTAGTCTTGATTTTGCTAACTTTCCTAGACCTTGGAATGGCATGGCTTATTCTCTCCCATATATTCTTGAATTGAAACCTCTCCATTCTTTCGGTAAAGAATTTTGTACCATAGAGAGTATTTCTCTATCAGACATTGCTTCTCCCAATTTCTGTAGTTGATTTCGTATTGAGCAAATCTCCATCAGATATGGAATTATTCCTTCCTTTCTTGACATTCTCAATTTGTATAGTTTTTGTCTCGGGATATTATTTCCTTTGTAGAACCTTTTGAGAATAGTTCCACCAATTTATCATATGTTTCTTTTGAGGATTCTAGCTTTGATACATAGGGAATGAGAGAGTCTTTTATGGATTCTATAAGAATCCTTCGAGCTCTTATGTATCCCTTCATGTTTTTGATATATGCTAGAATTTATATTTTTAAGGTTGAATTATATTTCCTTCGATGAAGCCCATAACTTCATTTTCAATTAGATTCAGATTTTTCCTTTTCTTCCATGCATTAAATTTTGACGACCCAACCAATTTGTTTCTCTCTATACAATAAGTCATTTTGACAGATTTAGATAAATTCATAGCTACTTACTTGAGTAAGTGAATTTTTCCTTCAGTAGCTTCCTTGATGATGATGAATATGAAGTCAGGAACTTCTTCCTAGATTAAAATATCCAATGTAGGTGATCTTGAATCCTTGATGACAAAGGATGTTTCCAAAAGATGATATCTCTTCCAAAAATGTCTTGAATATAAATCTTTGATGGAAAATATTGTATTGTTGAAGAGTGAATCCTTTGAATACCTTGATTCTTGAATTCTTGAGTGCCTATTTGCTATGTAGCCCTTTCTTTATTGCCTTAGCTCTGATACAATGTTGATAATTTGGAGGGTGGGTGATTAATTCAATTTCTCTTCTTGATAATTACTTGTGAGGCTACTTGACTTACTTATTTCTTCCCTTCTTTAGCTTATTCATTTTTTCATCAAGTGAATTATCAAAATACATGAGACACAAGAATTAGGCTCCTAGAGACAGGGCAAAACCTCTCCCTCTTGGAGAGGAAAACCCACGAGAAATGATTCTTATATATTTTCAAATGAAAATTACCATGACCAATAATTAGACCCTTGACCTATATATGCATCCAAGACCTTGTCATTACTTCTTTGATGTCCTTCAACGTTGATCCTTCTTCCCTTCACCAACTTGCACTATTATGCACCAACACTTCCTTAGTATACATATGAAACTTAATTTACTTGAGATATATATAAGACGTAGTTAGGAAGGTAAATCTCAGATTTACCTTCCTACTTTATCCTTCTTTCTGACTGCTCCTTCTCTTCGGATTATCTACAAGTTTTTCACAGACCACAGTCCTAACTTTACATGAACTGAATATGAATACCAATATTACTTTTGATCAACACTTTCACTTCAGGATAGTCTGAAAACCCTTCTCAATTGGATCCACACTTTAACAAATCAACACTGCCCTTGAGCGTTGCATGTATCCAGACCCTTTCATGTTGTAACCACTTCAGGATTATCCGCACTTGCTTTGATGAATAGTCTGAAACATTCCGCACTCCTGTTCTAGTAGACCGCAACACCTTATCACACTGAGATGCCACAAGAATATACGCCTCTTCTCTAGTATTAAGTCTATGCTTGATTCCATCCAAAAATCTGCACTCAAACTCAGTGTGATCAAAATTGTTAATCTCCAAATGAACCACAGAACATGTGTATATATAGAGGCATTTTCACTGTCTTTAGGAAAACCATCCATTTACTTGTAGGCCAACTTGTTTTGTTGTTGGAAGGCCGACTTTATCATCCATTTCCAATTTTTATTAAGGGTCTTGGAGCATTTAATGATGACTAGGCTCTCCATATACATGACACTAATTACACTTATAAACAGAAGACAAACCCTAAATATACATCAAGAAGAAGTCTATTAACCTATAATAAAATTATTTCTCATGAAATCCATGAAGAAAGTACAACAAATACATTTTATTATCTTTGTCTTCTTCTTTACATACATTCATAATTACATAGTCAATATGAATACCGATCCTAGTTACACTTTTCAATAATTAAAAGGATGCATAAAGGCATGGTTCACATATTTATGAGATGAAATCAACATAATAAGTCCTCATATGAAATATGAGGTGGTTGAAAAAAATGGAGGAACCACGATTGGAAGTTATTGGGGAAATTATGTGTGAATAAAGAAAGGTAGAGATCATGAAAGATGTAACTACGAAGAAGGAAATCTACATCCAATAACTAATATATTTGACTATGATATCTCCATGTGAAAGATATGAAGACCCTGATGAAGTCTAGTAAAGAAGGAGACCCTCAATATTGTATATCTCAGATATGTGTCAAATATATGTGTGGGATGCTAATATTGCAAGCAAACAAATTTCATGTTGAAGGGCCATCACAAAAGGTAATTTTGATTTGATATTAATTTTTGTTTTTTGAGCAACATCTGGATGGGATAATGAAAGGCTACTAGGAAAAGAGTTGTGGGTGCCATTTACAACTAGCACTCATGTGGTGGGATGGAAGATCCTAAAGGAAACATGATGTAGAAGAGGTAGTTGTATGAAGGAAATCCAGATGTGGACTACAAAATCACTTTCAGATAAAGGAAGGATGACATGATTGACTTGAGGAAAGTGATGGATGGTCGATGCCATACAAAGATGAAGGCTCCATAATATTAAATATAAAATTCATGACATCGAATGGAGGAGCACTACAAGAAGCTGAATGTCCCGTGATCTCCACTAATGAATAAAAGGTTGTTGTTTGAAATAGGTCCGTAGTTAAGAGGGAGCCTAAAAACAAGTTTCTAACTTCGTAGAAACTTGGAAGAAAGTCCCTAGGAGCCTGAATAGCTCCTTGGCTAAGAGGGAGCTTTGAAGCAAGTCCCTAGGAGCCTGGAAAAGTCCCTAGATAAGAGGGAGCTTGGGCACATTCATTTTATAGGAATGATTACATTCCTTCATTGGAATGGGTATACCCTCCCTAACTGAGATGGAGACATAGACACATAATTATTGTCTTCACTTGGGAGGAAAATAATGAAGGATTGCGTAAGCATCTGACATCCCATACTCTTTGAAGATGTGGTAGGGAATCCAAGATAAGAATAGTCCTGGAGGGACATACCTTATGAACACCTAGGTGGGGTATGCTCCTAGAGAGACAATGACGAAGGTATCTATAAATAATTGGTCTGTCCAGTATTGCACTATGATCTTGTGGAGAGATAGAGTTGTTAGTTAAGGCCTTGCTATGTGACAATGTTGGATGACATGATGCTAAACAGATGGGTTACCAATCTGACACTTCTTACCAGAATTATTCATATTAAGAATGTCCAAGTACCTTATATGGATTACGAATACCTCCCTAGTTAAGAGGGAGTGTTGAAATATGTAACTAGGTTCGATCTTCATAACGACATGTGTAATCATGATTTTTATGTATTTAATGAAAAGATAAAAATAAATTTATTATTCTTATTCTTGAGACATGGGTTTCATACTCAAGGGAATTTTTTTTTTGGTAAAGCACCCATTGATTGCTTCTAGGTTTGTCATAAAGTCAATTGATTCATTGTCATGTATGGAATACCCATTTGGACATGTTACATATTGTAAGGAAATTTTATTTGAGTAAAAAATAGAGTCAAAAGACCCTCCAGACCTCGTCATGGCACACAAATAAGGTTGGCCTACAAGAAAGGATAATTCAGCCTAAAGAGATAAATTTGTACCCCTCACAAGCCTATAAATAAGAAGGAACTCAGCCTCGTTTGGACACTCACAAAAAATTCAGGTTCAATCTCCTCAAGATAGAAGTTGGAAAAGAACAAAGAAGGAGAAGAATAAAAAGTTCAAAGTTTTGGGTCTCTCTCTCTCTCTCTCTCTCTCTCTCTCTCTTTTGTTAGGGTTTCTAGAGTTAATGGGAAAGTTGAAATTTTGAAGATGCATCAAAGTTGTGAAGCTGCAAGGTTGAAGCTGTGAAGCTGCAATGTCGAAGCTGTGAAGTTGCTTCTAGGTCGAAGTTGTGAAGCTACTAGGTCAAAGTTGTTGAAGCTGCATCATGGTCGAAGTTGCATTAATTATTGTTGGGGTCGAATTTGTTGCTGGAAGTGCAAAGTTTGTTACTGGAAGCCACTCAAGAAGGGAAAATTTGACTTGGTATTGTTGGGTTTGGGTCAAGGTTCATAGGTCTTGGAATTCGTCAATTGAATTTATATAAGAAGAGAATAATTCTGATGGGATTTCATCTCATTTGGAGACGTTTTGGCCCTGGCTGATCACCTACATCTTGTGTCCTATTGTCTCACCATTCTTTACGATTTGGTAGTTGTTTGATGATAGAGAACACTAATAATAATAAAGGAAAGAAGAGTTTAATCAAGTAAAGTAAAAATACATCATAAGTAGTTATCAAAGTAAGAGAAATCACCTAATCTAGTTTCCCTAGATTTCTCAACTATCAAGGCCTATTATTCCAACTTCTGTAAACCCTTGGATAGTCAATGCACACCTAAATGCAAAACCCTCAAATTTTTTGGTGCCCATGTTAACTCATGTCAAGTTTAGGTAATCCAATACCCTCAAAGTGAGAGTAATTTGAAGAGTCTATATAACTACTCTGATAGCTACATCGAGAATAGGTTGAGGAATTCTTACATGGAGGAGCTTGTGAATTCTAATGTGCATGCACTTCTCTAGATATGTGGCTTTTGCAGGTCAAAATTTTGAATGTTTGGGATCAATTTGCTTGACAAAAGTGACTAGAATCACCAATATTGGAATATATAGTAGAATAAATTGAGCATTTGACCCAGGTTAATGTGCTTCTTGAGCTTGCATCGTATTGGAAGGTAGTTCAGTGAAAGCGAGTGGTGTTGAGAAAGTGTTGGTGGGGTATGAATGATGGACTTATATTGTACTCTGATAGAATTATAAATGGATGTGGGAACCCAGTAAATCATGACCCTTTTTATTATTGGGAAAAATATTATGACGAGCAGAGGAGCACAAGATCCCTTGCAGGGAGAAATATTGTAAGGAGTAGAGGAGCACAAGAGCCCTTATGGAAAGAAAATTATTTTAAGCAGCAGAAGAGAACACTAGCCCTTGCAAGGAGGCATTGAAAGGTCCTAATGGTCAAATCCATTTGATTATGGTATTTTGTTACACACAGACAAGGTAGCCTACAAAATCAAATATGTATAATATTCCTCTTCCATTGAGCAAGAAAGAGATTAGATCAAATGAATACCATTTCTCAGTCCTAATCTAAGCTCGGGCTTCCTAATCTGAGCTAAGTCCATGGGAGATGTTGCAAAATGGGTGGTGCTTGTAGCCCTTGCTCCATCCAATGTTTCCATGATTTTAAATAACCACAACAAGGGTTAATATATTCATAGTATGACCATATCTCAACTTATGGCTATTCGTTGCATGTTGAGGTATGGAACCTGAACTAAAATTAGGGTTTTATTTGTTAATTCTACCTCTTTCTTGAATCTTCTTTATTTTTTTCTCTTTTCTAAAACCCTAGGAAATGAAATTGACAAAAATTTCCCTTTGTGAGTAACCATCTCTCTGTTTTTGGTTTATTTTAGGGAAGTTTAAAATGGATATTTCATATTATGATTAACATACATTTCATATTAATTAGAGAGATCTAGAGCTCATTCATTTGTATATTTTTTGTGAATATTCATCCCTATTTTTCATGTCATGCACATAGTCTAAATTAGATACCTCGACATGTATGCTTGCCCTTAGAGTTATTTTTGGTGTTATATTTGTGTGGCATGAAAGAGACCTCATTCATTTTTGAATTGTCATTCTAGTTAGGCATACCATAGTGAGAATTAGGTCTAGAGGAGCTCATGAGTTAACAAAGGTTTTTTTGGAATATTGGGAATAAATTAGGTTTCCATTCAAACCAGGCATATTTAGTTGCTTTTGCATGACTTTCTCCTTTGATTTTTCCACTTCAACAAATTTACAATGATAAACTTATTACATAACCTATTACAATGGTAAACCTATTCATTATCTTAGGAAATAATCATTTTTATTTAATGCTAAATACTAATTTTCTTTTAATGCTAAGTTTTACTCAAATGAAAATTAGAATAAAAAATTATTTGTCAAATTTGAAATGGAAATTGTTTCCATATTTTTTTTAAATTGAAGGGTAACGAGATATACTTAGCCCTCTATTCTCTTGGTGTTTGAATATAGAAAATGGTACCTACAAATACCCTATGTGTACACTTGTAGATCTTCTTACTTGATACTCCACTTGCTTGGATTTACTATTTGATTTGCTTTCTTACATTTATTGAGGTAAGCATTTATGAATATTACCTTCATGTCATCTTCATGCCTAATTAATGTGAAGACACGAAGACACTATGAATCAAAATTGATTCAATACTGTTATGATTCCTTATTATAAGAAATTCAATTCTAAATTAGCTCCCCATCCTCCTGGGGTTCAGAGTTACAAATGGTACCCACAAATCATTCATGGCTCCATTTGCAAATATTCTTACTTTATACTCCACTTGCTTGTGTTTACTATTTGTTCTACTTTCTTGCATTTGTGAATATTACCTTCATGTCTGATTAATGCGAAGAAAAAGAGATTAGTGTGAAGACATAGAGACACTACCCATAAAAATGATTCAATGTAGTTATGGTTCCTTATTATAAAAAATTCAATGATAAATAATAAGTAATACTCATTAATTGTTGACAAAAAATAATGTGATTTATGTTTTCTTGTATAGTAGTGTCATGCATCATAATGCACATATGAATACTTATGAGGGCTTTAATTCTTTTAGCAAAAGATTCTTGGAAGTTATATTTCTTTTATGGAAATTATGTTCTTGAAGGTTTTAATAATTCTTAATGTTTCACCTTTATTGGACATTGCAATTATGATATTCATAAAATAATATTATATTTTCATTTCCTTAAAAAAACTCATTGCAATTGTTTTAATAATTGGGCTATTTACCTTATATAAAAGAAAAACATTTTCAGTGTATTTGTAGAATAATGTCCAAGACATGGAAGAGTAAATGTTCTTATTAAATTCCCTCCACATTATTCTTTTTTTTTTTTTTTGTTTCAGAAAGAAAAAAACGTTTTATTATATAGAGATATACAAATAGTACATCATACATCATAGAGAAGATAATGATGTGAGAAGCATCTCTCCCATTATAGATCATCATTGGGCGCTATGGTAAGATATGCATAATATCTATAGCATATTCCCATCATAATTTGAAAAAAGCCAGCTACATGTTCACAACAAAAATAAAGGAGAAAATAACAAAACATGTAGTCATGGAAAATAAAAACATGAGATTCAAACATAGACAACATATGATCATCACTCTACAACAGAGAGTGTTGTTCATCTAAGCGCAAAGGTACCCATATAGCAGAAAAAATGGAGCAAAGAGGAATCCCACCGGGATGATAAAAGATAAACCTGCACAAATGTGGATGAGACCCCTTTGCACCATCAGTCACCTAATAAAACATGCTCGTTTGCAGCATGGAAAGACAGAGAACAGGCTCACTTGCTACACAAAAGAAGACAAAAAGAACAGGCTCGCTTGAAGAAAGTTCAAAAATTCGAAAACTAGCAGAGTCAAGGAATGAGGATATTATTGGCCTACGCAATCTTACTGTCTCTGTATTGAGTCACTTGCATAACACCATATACCATCCCAAGACCTTTTTTCGATAAACCATCAGCCCTGGTGTTGTTTTCCCTATATATGTGAAGCAAAGGAGGGGAATTCATCTTGGTCCAGAAATATTTTGTTCTCATGAACCACCCGTGAGATCTCAGAGAGGATAGGGATGAATGTCCCAAGATGGCATCAATAATAATTTTTGAGTCTCCATATATGAAGACCCGATCCAAGCCCAAATTGCGTGCAACCAACAATCTGCACCAAAGAGCCATCAATTCCGCCATTTTGTTTGTACCCAAACCCCCATTCCAACATATATGGATTCTCTCAGATTGAGATAAATTGATCCATGCTCTGCATCCCATCACCCCATTTAAACATTCTCCATCAAAGAAAACCACCGGAAGGGAGATGGGATGGGGCCTAATCCTTCTAGAGCCATCACAAACCAAATCCGCTGCAGGCACCTTAATGCAAATCCATCGCATAATAGCATTATAAATGTGAGCGATGAAAATATGTCTACATTAAAAAATGGACAGGTTCCTCGCAAGCCATATTTCCCAAATGAAAAAGAAAGGCAATGATTGAAACTGTCCCTTCACCACATCCCATCTGATAGCCGCATCCAGGAAATTCACTGGGGACCATGAAGAATTCAAATGAAACTTATCAAAAATATTCCAGATATGAGCAACCCTTGGACATGTAAAAAATAAATGATCCATCAATTCATCATTTTTTAGGAAGAAAACACACCTATCAGGACCATATAATCCCCTTCTGTTGAGGCCTTCCCAGGTAAGAATCTTCCTCTTCCAAACCAACCATCCGAAAAGAAGAATTTTAGTTGGAATATTCCTATACCAAAATATCTCAAATCCGGAAGATGTGAATTCGAGAATGGAATATATGTTAATATTGAAATAAATGTTTTTCACCATCGGGGCATCGTGTTTCATTTTCATCGCCCAAACAATTTTTTCCCCATCATTACAGAGGCATAAGATGACTGCATGTATTTTAGCTTTGAATTCCATCCATTCGACAACATCCCGCCCCAAGAATCCCATCTGCGATGGCGATTTTATAATAGGCGCACTATGTTCCGATAAATGGATCACCTGTGCTAAATAAAAGATTCTGCTGTGAGTTAAACAATGAACAATCCGATTGCTAATGATAGGAACTTTAGACATCCCGCAAATTTTGTCACCGCTCAGAAGAATAAGATGCCCATTGCCAAAACGCCAAGCCAGCCCCCCTACTAGTATACGAATAATCTTCTTGAAGACATGGATCATGGAAAATTGAATTTTTGGCAATAAATGAGGCGCAGGGGGTCACTCGAGACATATTTGCAAGCTATTGTTTGAGACCAAATGCCATAATGATTTAATGCATGCCACAAAGATTTTGTGAGCAGAGCCGAATTGAAAGCCCAGGTGTTTAAAATGCCCCATCCTTCCATATCTTTCGGGCATAATAAAATTTCAAGTTTACACAGGGGATGCTTATTCACCAAATTTTCCCTGCCCCATAAAAATTGTGTGATGATGGCGTTGATCATTGTGATAATGTTCTCCGGGAGGTAGAATAGATGACCGCAGAAGACAATAAGCTGGGACAGAAACGCCTGTATCATAATATAACGGCCTCCAAGTGACAACGACTTATGTGTCCAGTTTGAGATCTTTAATTTGAATTTCTAAACAAGCCAAATCCAATCCTTCACCTTATAACCACATGGTTTAATCTTGTATCCAAGATAACGAAAACCATTTGCTGTCAGTCTTGTTTGGACACCCAGAATCCAGCAATAAAAGAGATTTCACCCTCATCCCCAAATTCATAAATAAGAAAAGATTTGGCCTTGTTAATACATAATCCAGAGGCAGCAGCAAAACGGGTGAGTAAATAGTGGATTTAGAACCAATGATTCCTAACGAGACTCCCGAAGATAAGCAGATCATCAACAAATAAAGAGTGGGATATACTCACAGTATTGGAAAAGGAGAAACCAACAAAGTAGCCCACGTGCAAAGTCATTTTCATAAGGTTTCTAAATCCATCCATGAGCAGAATGAATATCATAGGTGACAACACGCACCCCTATCTTAATCCACGTTCAGCACCGAAAAAATAACTAGACAACCCATTTATAATAACAGCATACCTGACTGAAGAGATACACCCCATAATCCATCGGATGCCCCGAATGGGGACGCCAACCTTCAGCAGAAGAAGGCATATATAAGACCAGTCAACTCTGTCGTATGCTTTAAGGAGATCAATCTTCATGATGAGTGCTTCCTTTTTCCCTACGTGCATCACTTCCTGAGCAATAGCAATAACATCATGTATAGAGCGGCCTTCTAGAAATCCATATTGCTGTTGAGATATGGTCTTCGACAAAGTCTGTCTCATTGGCAATGATTTTAGATGAGATTTTGTATATAAGATTACACAGGGAAATCGGTCTAAAATCCGAGAGGGCCATTGGATCAGAGGACTTGGGAATTAGATCCAAAAAGGTGGCATTCATATTTGATGGAATGTGCCCTAAAATCTGACCTTGTTCAACAATAGTAGTGATTTCATCTCCCATAATATCGATGAAATGATTATAAAACTTCGCTAGCCACCCATCTGGACCTGGGCATTTGTCATTGGAAAATGACTTCAAGGTCGATATCACTTCATTTTTTGTGACTTCAGCACATAAAACTTTGTTGGCCTCTTCATCAAACATTTTGGGAATATGTTTAAGTACCAAATGTTGGCTATCTGGGTCAATCTCCCGGTCAGCTTTATAGAATGACAAGAAATGCTTGAAGGCCTTGTCCATAATCTCCTGTGTAGATGTTGCAAAACTCCCATCCTCTCTTTGTATATGCCAAATATAATTCTTATTCCTTCTATCATTTTCACATTTGTAGAAAATTTTTGTATTAATGTCTCCTTCCTTGAGCCAATTGATCCTACTTTTCAGTTTCCAAGTTAATTCTTCAATCCTAAAGATTTCCATCTTTCTATTCTGTATTATTTCAATTTGCTTGTATGTCTCCTGATCGTGTGATTTTATAACAAAAAAAACATGGATAATACTAATATTTCCATTTTTGTTCTTCAATTCTGCACGTAGACCCTCTTTCTTTTTGATCTCCCATTCTTTTGTCAGACCTTTGACCCTTTGTAATTTTTTATGGAAACTTTCCCGTCCAAAAGAGCCATTGAAGGAGCATTTTCATTCCAGCATTTTTGGACAAGCATATTATATCTGGATCCTTCAACCATGAACGATTAAATTTAAAAGGGACTGCCCTTGTCTTATGTTCCTCCCGCTAGGTTAGATAAATTGGCATATGATCTGAAAGATCCGAGGCCAGCACCCCCGATCTTAAATGTCCCAATAGATAAAGGATTGATTCGCTCACCATAGCTCTATAAAGTATTTTAATAATGAATTCCTCATCCGCCTGATGATTAGTCCATGTAGGGATTATGGGATAGGGTCTGAAGTCCTTAAGAAGAGCCATCTCAAAAATCAATCTAATGTGGCTCGCCATTGGATCCCTCCTTGCTTTAGCACCCCATGATTCATCCGAGAAAAGAGTGGAATTAAAGTCACCAATGACCATGAGTTTGGCCAATTTAAGAATACCCAAACTATTTATATGAGCCCAGAAAGTAGCTATGCTCTGGCATGGAGCGTATAGATTAATAATGTTGAAAATGCCTTGCAGACCCCTTAAACTTCTGGACAGAAGAATACCCTCGAAGAAGCTATATGCTCGCAATTTGGCAAAATATGGGTTCCAAATAGCCAACAGACCACCGACATGTCCATCCGCATGGACAGTGGCCGCATGCCATCCCGTGCATATAGACAAGACAATACTGATAGCCTTATTCCTATTACATAAAGTCTCTTGAAAAAGAACTAAAACCGGCTTCATCTCTCACAGCAAATCTCTTATGAAAAGTTGTTTAGAGGAGTCGCCCATACCCCTCATGTTCAAGGAAATGATGTAAGTCATTTGGAAACCCTAGAAGGGTTGCTTGCTCTAAGGACCCTGAGGTCTTCTGGTGCAGAAATAGGCACATCCGTAAGGTCTAGGAGTTCATCATGAAAAAGGGATTTTGTCTTAAGCCTTCCTCTAAAGTGTCTAGACCCCGAATTAGATTTTTTCCTCGCTGTAATATTATTCCCTGAAGCCCGGGATACGACAATATCAGATTCTTTAGGGATATTATCAAACACAGTCAAAGCAGTCAAGTCCAGGTTCAGGTTACGTAATAGGGAGTCGATGTCGCTACCAATAGTGTTTTTAGGGGAGTTAGAAAAGTCCAAGTTTTCATTCATATGCAGAGAGGGAGGTGAGGGAGCTGGGGATGCCCACTCAAGGGGAGGCCTGGATGGGGAGGTATACAAAGGGGCAGCAGTGCGGTGAGACAGAGGGGGGTCGATAGGAGACACAGACACAAAAGAAATATTAGGGCCAGGCCCCAACAAACGATCACCCAGTTCATTATTAGCCATATGATCATTGTTAACCATTGAAGGACCCGTATCATTTTAGGAAGTAATCACATTACTAGGAGGAATAGATTTATCACTGTGTGCACTAGTAGAGGAAAACAGTTCATCATCAGAAGCTGAAGGATTAGAATTACCTGATGGAAAGTCCTCCCACCCGCCATTTAATTTCACATCATTCCTCGCACCATCAGCATTCTGTTTCTCCAGTTAGACGCTTCTGAGCCACATTAGACAACTTGCTTTTAAGTGACCAGTGCGATGGCAAATTAGGCATCTGAATGGAACCCCCCAGTAATCAACCCTTTGTCGATGTATTCTAAGTCCCCAAACCAGATCGACATCCCCATGCAGCCCTCCCAAAAAACATACCTCCACTAAAATCCATGCAATGTGTTTGTCGCTGGCCCCAAGTATAATAGGATCAATATACTTCATGCAGCCAATGTAGTTACCAATATCCCTTAATGCCTTGTGTGTCCAAAACTCCAATGGAAAGCCTGGGAGTTTAATGCACAAAGTTTTATTCTTAGGAGCCTCCATGATCGGGTTAAAAGCCAAGGTACCAGGGCAGAAGTTGCAAGAAGCTCTTCCCTCTGACCCAAGTCTTGTTAGCAATCAGGGCGACGTCATTTTAATGCATGAAATGTAGACTAAAAAAATTGTGTAGTAGTAAACTAACCTTCGGGGTATATCCCACAATGGGGCACCAGTATTTCTTTGCCCAATCCATCATATCCACTTCAAAACCTTCTGCAAACATCCAATGGCCAATGACAACACGCTTTTGGAGGCTACCAACCCGACCCCAAAGGTCGTAATATTACAAAACCACCTCTTTGACGTCCATATCAGGCTTGTAGTAGGAGAAATGAGTCTGTTTCTGTGTATGCCCTCTCCGCCAAGTAGCACCTCTATATGCACCTTTCTGATTCCTCACAGCAGGATCATCTCATTTCCTATCTTCGAACACCGGGGGTGCGAATATGGTCTGTACAATCAAACTGGCCTCTGCTTCAAATTCCTTATGCCGACTTTGTTCCGCAGCCATAGTTGCTGCAATCAGTGCTTCATGTGATGATGTGTCAGAGGATAGGAAATCCTGACTGTCAGCCATATTGATAATACTGATGGAAGCTGACGTTATCAGTCGAGAATTAGAAAAGACCAAGTAGGTAGAGGTCTATTCCTGCCCAGAGTTTGCGCCCCGAGACGCTAAGCCATCGGAAGGGGGAAGCCCAACATACAAGCATAAAGAATGTTTGTATCCAGTGATAAAGACCCCAACCACTCCTAGCCTATGTATTATAAAATGTTAGAGCATTTACTCGTTCCTTGAGATACGAGAGACCAAAAAGATATAAAAACCGAGGCCTTTATGCGTCCTTAGACAATCCCTAATTGGGAGCCGTCACCTGCATGAAAGACAACCTGGATGCAACCTACTGTGTGGAAGAAACACCTTGATGTGCGAAATCAATCTGACCCTTGTCAGTACACACATACATCACCAGATAGTGTTGAGATCCTTGAACTTGACATGGTCAGCAAGTAATCATCACCCCGAACACCAACCAAAAGAAAATTCAGATACAAATTTTCCGAGGAAGAGACCTGGTCCGAAAAAAGGTGGTGAGAATTGATACCCAGAAAAACTAGACCAACAAAACTTTAGAATATTAAAGATGGCAACAACAACAGCAGCAGTAGCCTAGGCACGTCCACCACCTTAAGGAAATTCGAAAGCCAAAGTTTTTGTAGGGTTTGGAAACAATAAAAGATTCCACCCACTTACACCATAGGTAATACCATTTAGATGGGCATTGGCTAGCTTAGTAGTCCGATTCAGACGATGATCCTTGAGAGAGGCCGCTATGTTCGTGGTTTAACATTTGTCTTGCAGCATGTGTTGTATATGGCCAGTAATAACATAATAGAAATGCACATTAAGGATATGATAAAAAACACTTCAACCACCTCAGATGGCCTCATCAAACATAATAGACAGAGAAGTATCATATATACAGCCAAAAAGATAAGAGCTTACTTAAGCACCAATCAATCTATTCTTAAAAATCCCAGTGGAGAGACAGTGAACATACCATAATTCTTCATTCCCCAATCATTCCTACACTACCAATTCGACATTCCAGAGCCGATAGTATCAAACCCCTCAAAATTCCATTTATATGAAACTACAACCCAGCAAAACAAGGTTGAACTTCAAAAAAAATCAGTCTATTCATAGATTCCCTAGTGGAGAAACAGTATGAAAAAGGATATCACCGACCCCTGTTGCTTCATTCCCCAAATCAGTCCTATACTAAAAACATGACATTCCCAAGGATACTTCCATGGACATCGGGACAGAGCAGAAGATACACTTACATCTCCATGTCAACCACCCTCCAAGTAGAAGATACACTTACATGCGAGTTCTTGCCAAGCTGAGGACCTATTCTCTTCTTTAGTTTTTACCGGAATGTGTGCACTAGTCTCTTTTTTTCAACCTCCACATTATTCATATATAAAGTGTAAACAAATCTTCTTATTAAATTTTATGCCTATAATTTTAATATAAATTGTAATATTGATGAATCAATACTATTGATTTAATTGTACTTAGAACTTTGATTTGCAAATAAGATTCTTAGTTTAAATTTTGCACAACTTATTACAATAAAAACTTGTAACCTATAAAATATATATAAAATTTAACATTATTTTTCATTTTTATATGAAAAAAATAATTTATTTTAACTTGTCAATAATAAAAAGTTAAAATGAATTAATCCTTAAAAAGTTAAATGTAACCCTTCCCTTTATTCAAATTAAATCTCTGATTATATTATAAAATTATTAAATTGTGTAGTTTGTATTATATCTGCAACCAATATCTATATCTTTAAATGATATATATATATATATATATTAATTAATTAAAGTATGATTTTATTTTCTAATCTTTATATATATATATATAATCAATATATTTGACCATACTTTCATTATAATGATAAGGAAGAATCGGTATTATGGATAGATTTTTTTAATTTAATTTATTTAATTATAATTATAATTAATATATTTGAACATATTCTCATTATAATGATGATGAAGAACTGTTATTTATTGAGATTAAATATCATTTATTTCTGGTTAAAAAATAGTTAAAACTTTTAAAATTTTAGTTATATGTTTCAGAAGATAGTTTTGTTGATTTCAAAGGTTAAAAAGGTTTGGTAGAGTGATAAATATTTTGAAATTAACATTTAATCTAAATATATGCCAAACAATCTAAGATAAATTGTTTTACATCTTCAACCCTGTTACTGTAAAAAAGGTGACAAACTCATGGTGTTTTAGGAATTCACCATCACCTAGTTTAGTATGGAGCTTATGAAAATTTGTTTTTATTTTACCAATGTTTATTTTCTTCTTTAATACTCAAGGAAGATAAATGATTTTGATTTTCCATAATGGTGTTGATAACCTCATAATTAATTCCCCTTTTCCCTCTAACTCTTTATCACACCACAAATTCTCCTTAAATTTTGATGAAATAATATTTTTTAATATTATCCCTATTCTACATAATGATCTCATCGTTTATGCCTGAATGGTATAGCCAAGATTGGACATTTTTATGCTATCCCTGAGCCAAAAGTGGTTTTGGCTATAGTTTGGAATAATTTTAGGAAACCTATTCTCTTCCATGTTGTTTAACCTCTTCTTATACATTAAATACTTGGTCCTAGTCAATCTCTCAATGGAAAGGATATCTTAAATAGACAAAATAAGTTTTTTTTATTTTTTATTATAAGTTATAAATTACTTTTGGATTTGTTCTGTTTTTCACTATCACACTCAAGATATTGCATCCACAAATCTCAAATCCATATAAAACAACATGGGTAACATGGGAGACGAATTTGAAGAACTAAAAGGCCGCCATCGCCTCTTGCTTTGATGCTGAAGCCAGGTCCACCAAGGCTACCAGAGGATAGAATCCTTTTTCATCTTGGAGCCTTTTTTCCCATCGTTCTCACCAGATGACATTAATCTAACAGTTAATGCTACTACTTAATGCTGCTACCATATCACAGGTGTGTATTCACTCAATGCCACTAGTTGAGCCAAGAGTCGATTGTTTTCAAGTCCATAAAAAGCTTTACATTGACCATTAATTTTTTCTCAATGTTATGATTCTAGATGAACTTGTGAAGGATATCAATTCTTAGATATTTGTATAAAGGGACTTAGTCCAATTTTTTGTTATATATGGAAGTATGAAATGTGATTCTTTTGGATATGATTATTGTGACTTTCTTTTTTTTCATTATCAACACTCAGGCCCATCTTGGAACAAATAACTTAGAGGATTTTTAGTTTCTTGCCAAAATTGTCAGGACCACTTGACAAAAAAAAAACATCATCAACATAAAGAAGAAGAGTGTTAGCTATACCAATTCGTAACAGAGTTTGTTGAATGGATGGACAAAATTGTGCTTGATGTATAGGAAATTGTCACCTATACAAGTACACATTAATGGTTAGAAATAGTTAGTAATAAAACAAAAATTATCAATGCAACATCCAATCATGAAAAAATAAGGAATAAATCATAAAAAACAAGAGAAAAAAATGTAAAATGGAAATAAAATATGCTTTTACTAAATGTGGATAGAGATAATGGTCAATAAAGAGGCATAAAGGAGAATGTTTGGATCGAGTATCTCCCTTCAACTCTTCAATGGAAGGTCCTCCTTTCTCCTTTTGCAAACTTTCTCTCCTAAAGAAGTTGTATATATTTTCAATGGTGGAGGATCTCAATTTTCAAATAAAATGCAATCAAGCTTGAGAGTTGTGGTGAATCTCAAATATATTTTTGCAACAATCCTTGCAAATAGTTTCTTGTTGAAATGACTCCTCAAGCGTAGTATTTATATCATTTCTCAAGGTATACATGGTCCCGGTTCATTAAATGAGTCTTGATTATTGTGTATCTTTCTCATGATTGAAGGGAGCATGAGGAATCCTTTGGGGGATTCAAGTACTTCCCAACTGTGTGGGAGTTAAGAGGAAATCTATTTGAACCTTATACTTTGTATTGAACAAGATATTCATGTTTTCTTGTATCACTTCTTACTAAGCAATCACTTTATATGAATCCATGTTATTGTGGAAGAGACAATCATGAAAATCACAAAACTCAAATGGTGACTATGCATGAATTGATAAAGACCCATTTTGTAATGTTAACTTAGCTACTTGTAGGTTGTCATTAATTTCCTTAGGGAACCATTACTTGTAGGTTGTCATTAATTTCCTTAGGGAACCATTATCTTGTTGAAATCATTATGTTTTCTAGTAACCATGTATATAGTTGTGTAACTAATTTTTAGGTGATAGAAGTTGCCACCTAATGTATGAGGTTAAGAGTAGACGTATAGCCAAAATACATCATTGCTTTCTTTCATGCAACTTGATTGGCATGTTTGTGTGTGAGAGAGAGAGAGACCCATCAGAAAACAATGTCCAGTAGAGAATGAATAACGATACACATGTAATACATATATCCTACTAACAGAAGTATTTACTATCGAAATGAGACAAGCATGCCCCATGCTCATAATCATGACTTTGATAACAATGATTATAACAATGGACTAGAGTGGCCCTTTCAAAAATGTCAAAAGGAAGAGAACTTTATGTATGTTGAAGTAGATAACTACATCACCCTCGGGGGCATCAGTTGTAGTATAAGAAATTTCTAATAAAAACACTCTCGTGGGCTTTATATGATAAGGAAATAATACAAATCTTTAGGTAATGAGTAATGGTCAAGTTAATGCATCTTTCACAAAAACTAGATACTACAATTGTCAAAAGGTAAGACCCACCCTGAAATGAGCAAGTGTTGAATTCAACATCAAGGGGGGGAGGGGGGGGGGGATTAAGGAACACAGTAATGGTGACTATATTTTCTTTATTCAAGTTTCATCATTGTAACATGCCCTTTGTTATCCCTAAACCTTACTAAGGGTATAAGGAGGAAATTACTCTAATGACCCAACCTCCAAAGTCTAATTATGGAAACGAGGTCTAAAATTTTTGATCTTTTTCAAATTCCTCAAAACTTAAAATAGATTACATCGTTGTGTCATCTCGTCAAAACCTTTGCTATGATATAAAATCTTCCTAAATCCGACTCCTGAATCAAAAGACATGGTTGATTAAAGTTTGGCCTGTTAGGCCTTGTCACGTCATCTGACTTACCACGTGGTGCCCATGTGCCCCCCATGGTTCCCACATGGATATCAAAATCATATGTCAGATCACCCCCATGTGGTAGCTACCGACCCACTCATAATAGGTGTCAAGTTACACTTTTTCCCTAGCTTGAGGAATGGATGCAAATATATATCATAGTATAAGGGTGAATCCCCTTCCAACGTATGTTGTGCGGGCCCTTTATGCCACCTCACCTCGAGGAAAAATTCTCTATAGGTTCCCTTGCAATCCCTTGACAAAAATGTCGTGATGAAACTTCTATGGTTATGTGGACCCTTGGTGGACCATCCTCTAAGGTGTATGCAACACCGATTTACTATTGCCACACACTTGACTCCACCACTACAGATTTCAATAAAACATAAATACATTAATAAAATAGCAACTACATATGGAATTTCAACATATAAATTTCAATAAAACATAAATACATTAATAAAATAACAATAACAACGATATATTAATATAATAAAAAATAAAATAGGAAACTACATCTATCCATAATCCTATTAAATCTTCTTAGCTCCTCCCAATAATATTGTGCTTATCACACATTACCATTATTGTATACATCATGTTATTTTACTAGCATTTGCATCGAGAGGTGAAAAGTAACGTTGGGGAGTGGGGAATGTGGAAACCAATAATTAAGTGAAATATATGGAAACTCTAGTTTCTATATTTATTTTAATGAATGTAATAGGAGGTTGAATTTAAAAATAAAGTTACACTAACATAAAGTAACGCTAACATATTTTCCCATAATAATGGCATAGTAAAGATGGTATCCTTCCTCTTCGTGCTCCCTTCTCATCCTATGCTTTACTATATGGCATTTTAGAAGTGGAGAAAGTACCAAGGTGGGATAAGAATCAACAAATGAAAAATATGAAGAGATAATATGAAGGAAAAGAAAGTCTGGAGCCCATTGTTAGAAATAAAAAATATGGCTTTCCCTCATCCCCAATTTGGAACTCAGACACGTAAGGAGCATGAAGAACATGTCAACAAGACATCCAAATTTGTAGCATCCTCGAGGAGGAAATGAAAAGGAAAAATTGGCAACTTCACATCAAGAATGATGCTCATAGCATCTGGGAGGATCAAGGATCTTTAATGATGGAAATTTAAGCCATCAAACCACCTTGCCACAAGATGGAAAATATAAAAAGGATGCATCCATCATGGCACTTGAGAGAATTTGGGAGGCATGGAAACCCCTTGATCAAATTAATTCTGATTGGAGAACAAAACCCAGAGAGAAGTACAATCATACAATGAATGGCTTGGTGCATAAAGCCCATGACAAGGAGATGTGCGCCTGACTATCCCCAAAGATCTACACAGGCTCCTGAACTTGTGGTTCAGTATATGGAACTCTACTCGCATGTTGTGTTTCGCTTGACATAATGTTGTCCATCTTTGTCTCTGTTTGAGCGAGTTTTTTGTGATTGCTATCATGGAGGATCTTGTCTAGGTTTTCCTAGTGTATTAGTGAATGATTGAATCTTCCTCTTTCCTGCAGGCTTTGGCTCGTGGAGGCCCATTTTAGACCTCAAAATTCCCCTCATGAAATGGAACGATACTGCTCCTAAACAGATTTTTGAGAGTTATTAGTGTGGAATTCCTCTGCTACGATGTTAAAAGTAAAAATATGGTTTAGAGTTGAATGATGTCTCCTAAATCTAGCTTTCCCTTTAGCTCTTTTACCCCGGCTTTCAAGCCAAAGGATAATCTTCTTTTCCAAAATGAGCCCATGCAGTTTGTCTAAAATGTGGCTAATCATAATGGTCTTGTATTAAGAGGGTGTGTTTTTATCCCAACTTTTAAACATAAACCTAATAAGTCTTTGCATCCTAAGGCTTAGGGAAGCCTTGTTTCACTACCAAGTTGATGAGTTTATGTATACGAGGTATGAGGGTAGACCTTCCCTTTTTGAAAATTTTGAGATTGGTAGCCTTTAATATCCCTAGATTTCCCATTAGCGAGTTTCCTAATCATGAACTCCATGTCTTCCAAAAAAAAATATCCTCCTCTTGAGCTCCTCATTTGAAAAAACCCAATCTTGACATGATTGCTAGGCCTCCTTCCTTTATTGGGTATTGTCTCATTTCTTCAGCTTTCCAACAAACTCTTTGCCATCCATTTTAAAAAATCACCTTTCTCTTTCCAAGTTCAACATTCATGATTTTGACTTCCTTTTATTTCAAGGATATGGAGCATTGCTCCAACTCTATTCATTTTACTTTCATTTAACATGACAATATTTCTCAAGGTTAGGAAGTACCCAGGAATGGTGGAATATGGGAGATGGAGTTTGACCTCCTGCGTTTTGAGATACTCACTATGAGACTCTGCAAACAAAATATCTCTACACCATGATTTCTGTGGAATGCCACTTAAGTATTTTGTATGAATAATCTTACTTCTATTTTGTATGAATAATCTCACTTGAAGCAAGATTAACTATGACATAAGATGGAGCCTTCACCCAAAATCGACCATTTAGTCCCACTGCTATCTCTAAAACAAATCATTCTGAGAATGAGTAATCTCTAACTGCCTTCTTTAGAGATGAGAACCATAAACATTGTATGATAATATTAATGATAGAGACCTTGCCTCCGGAAGCATTAAAGAAGGTAAATAGCACTTCTAGTTTTGGTTTTCAGCTTTTATAGAGCCTGGACCATAGAGTGCCATATAACTATATTGATGAAACTGGTCTACGAAGTAGTAGCTTCAGAACTCCCCTGTACAAACTAATGAAACTAAGTAGGATCGAAAAAAATCCTATGTTAAATGAGACATAGAGGAATAGGCAACCTTAATTGAACAACACACAAATTGATCCAAAATCTTTTGCTTGAGATGTATAAGAGAATTAACATGTGAAAATTGTAGCTTTAAACAAAAAAATTTAAAGGCATAAGCGGAAAAAGAGAAGAAATTAACATCATGCATGAGAACACAGAGTTGATATCGAAGTCTGTCTAGGAGGGACTATTTCTCCGGGCCCTACTCAAATAGTGGGGAGGCCCTACTTTCATTAAATGGAAAAAATGAAATTAAAAGTACAAAATGAAGAATTAAACCCTTATACCTGCCCAATCTAAAATTTGTCGAAAATTACAAACCTCTGATGAATAAATGGGCAGCACCGTTGGATTCATAGCGTCGAGTAGTACAAAATCCATATAAAACTTGCCCCAATCTGTCAAAGTGAAAATCTGGCCCCTCTAGAAAATTTCTCAGATCATGGTTCCGCCCCCTCTTGCACACTGCTCAAGGTTCCACTGCCTTGTTTTCCGTGCCCGCTCTTGTCTCTCCTTAGGCGAACAAATGAGTGAAGGTTTATATAATTATCTGCTGGGTGAAATTTACAAAGTGACTGGTTGGAGAGTTGGTTTAGGATCCGAATTGTGTGTGAGGAGGTCGGGTGGTCAAACCTTGACCCCTCCTTAAATAATCAGAAGTTGTTTAAAAAAAATCTGCATTATCCAATTCTAGAAATTTGCATGCATGTTTTAACAACCACGTTTATTTTGATGGGGGGCTAGGCTAGCATCGGTTTGCCCACCCCACATTCTACATCGTCGGCTCCGATGATGTAGTTAGAGTACCACAGGGGTCGGGTGGTGTGGTTACACCCCTGCCCAATATACAATAGACATTGCGGCTGTTTAAGTGGGGACCGCGGGGGTGGCAGGGTTGACCACCTACCCCCAAAATTTATCGTAAGTTTTAAATAACTTGTCGGATTTGGATGGGGTGGCAGGTTTGGTGGCCCGCCACCCTTAATATATATATTTTTTGTTTTTTCTTGTTAATAGAACAAAGTGGTTGTTTTCGAACCTTCGGATTTTTGACTGAAGGAGTGAAATTAACGGTCCTGTAAATTTGATTGAAATTTGGCCAGGTTGGCTGGAATCTGGTGGTTGGGTTCCAGCAAAGTTGTTGCCTCCTTAAGTTGCCACATCACCAAGTCAAACCTCAAAATTTGACTACTCCTAACTTCTTCATAAGGACTCGAAATTGAGTGTCGTCTGCGCTGTTGGAATCAGAATGATGAGATCTACAATCTGAACCTGGTTCGAGAAACTTTTGAACACTTTGATTTTTGAGCCTTTGTACTTAAGCCACTTGTACTTGTACCTGTTTCACCCACCTGGATCATTCCGTCCCACTAAAGAGCTTTTGGACCCCTAAAGCCTTATCAACACTCTTAGCACATTGTTTGTGTCCTTTCCAAACCACACTTTCAATTCTCTATACATGAAACTGGTACAATATTTGCAATCATGCACACCACACATGACTCAAACACCCCTCCTTTCCAAGAGTTTAAAACACCCACTCATTGGCCAAGGATTACATAAAAGAAAAACAAAACAATCACTATCTCAACTACTCATAAGGAAAGGCCAAAACATCATCATTACGTTTTGAAGTGATGGGAAACACACCATCACGTTTACATTTACTTGCAATGTATGATTTACAAATGTGGCCATCACACTAAGACCCCTAAAAGAACCATCTTTTACTTAATAAGGTAAATGGATCATCCCCTTGTGGAGGATCTGCCTGTGGAACAACTTCGGGGATCGGGCTTTGTATGGGTGTTCTTTGATCCTGGCGTGTTTGACATGCAGGTTTCTAGGGTTCATTCTGGTTGTGATGATTCTTCCTCCTCCATACCTTTCGTGTTGTCTTGGAACGCCTCCTCCCGATGTGCCTCCAAGAAGATCCCATGAATCCATCATTGTCGTTGAGGTGTGAGGAGGTGCTCTCATCATCAGTTGTTGGTGGGTCGCTGGTTGTCTTGGAGCTTTCTCCCACTTCCTTTCTAGTGTATCCGAGCCCTGCATGACGTGGAAATTCCTCGACCTTGACGGGGTTTATGATGCCTTGGCCATTGATGCCGAGGCATTTTCCTTGATACCCCATATTCTTTAGCAATTTGGACATGATCCCTATAGTATGCTTTTCAAAAGAAGCAAATTCATCATCATGAAAAATACATGAAATTGAAGAGTTACTTTTTACCTCGGGATGGTTCTGTCACAATTTTTCCAAGGCCTCATCCTTATCTTGTAAATGGTGTAGTGACCTTTTTTTTCTTCCCTTGCTTCATGTAGGAGCCTTCTTAGCTCAACATTTTCTGCTTGGATGCCTTGGTTAATTTTTTCAAGTTCTTGGAACTCTGCCGCAGTAAGTGTCCCTTTTTCCCTTGGTACATTATCTATTGATATCTTCGTATCATCGCCTGAATTAAAACCCAAGTCTATGGGTCCTTCTATCGTGATCCCAAAGGCTTCAAGCTTCATTTCATCGCCTGAATCGGACCCTAGCTCAATTGGTCAACCTCGTGCAAATCTTGCAGCCGCAACCTTTTCATCTTCCACGAATCCAGAATCTTCAGATCTTGGTTTGTTGTATGGTGGTGGCGATTTTCTGCCTCCCTTTTTTGTCATTTCTCTCAGGTCTCAACTCAGGGTGCAGCTTCCAACAATTTTATTCATCATGTCCCTCTTTTTCACAATATGTGCCAGAGGGCTTTGCTCCCCTTCTTTTGGCTGCGACAGTCCTTTTTGGGTAGTCACTTTGTTCATGCCCCCCCTGCTTTCTATGTGCATGGCCTTCAAACTCACCTCATCGATGGTAGGCGGCTCAAACATCAATAATGAATGCCTTATGTAACTATGTAATGACCCAATGTACTTAGTTACAACTTTAGGAGAATCTAATGAAATGCCCAAACTTAGTGCTTGTTTTCTAAATTCGCCGGTAAATCTTTGCACGTTTTGTCCTTTACCTTGCCTTAAGTACTGCCACTCCATTAAGGATTTTTTCTTATAACCCAAGGGATAGAATTGGTCTTTAAGTGCAGTAATGAAATTTTACCATGAGGAAAGTAGGTTACCCAAATTACTGTTGCCTTGAAGTTTTCTCTCCCACCAAACGAGAGCTATGCCACTCAATCAAAGAGAAGCCAATTGGATTTTCACCTCATCCTCCATAATGTGTTGGATCATGCAATAGAGTTAAAGCTGCCTAATCCAATTGTTAAGCTTCCCGGCATTACTTTCACCATTATATAATGGTAGATAAAATTTAACATCTAACTTAAAGAAAGGCTTGTTAGATGTATTTCCAGAATTTGTATTATGATGGTTAGAAGAGGAGGAAGGACTTTCATTTACTGAAGGAGGTGGATCTCCTCCACCATCTCCATGCACTGAATCTTGCCCTTTTGAAGCATGATCTCCTAATTTCTCTAACTTCTCAAATCTAGAGAATAGCTTCCCTACTCGATCTGCCATGGTATAGAAGGTTTTGCGGAAATTGAGCTCCTCCTCATTCCGATCTTCGTCACCCATGTTCCTTCTTTGACGTGCACGTCCAGATTCAGGATCAAAAGCCTGTAGCATCCCCTCGCCTCTTCTTAGCCTGTTTCTTGTTAGCATACAAACATGTAATTAACATCTACAAACACTTGGTCTGACACCACTTGATCCAAAATCTTTCGCTTGAGATGTATAAAAGAATTAACATGTGAAAATTGTAGCTTTAAACAAGAAACTTTAAAGGCATAAGCGAAAAAAGAGAGAACCAATTAACATCATGTACGAGAACACAAAGTTGATATTAGAGTTTGTCCAAGAGGGACTATGTCTCTGGGTCCTGCTCAAATAGTGGGGATGCCCTGCTTTCATTAAATGAAAAAAATGAAAGTACAAGTACAAAATGAGGAACTACACCCTTATACCCGCCCAATCTGAAATTGGCTGAAAACTGCAGACCTTTGATGACGAAATGGGAAGCCATTGGATTCATGGCATCGAGTAGTGAAAAATCCATATAAAACTTTCCCCAATATGACAAAGTGAAAATCTGGCCCCTCTGGAAAATGGCTCAGATCATGGTTTCGCCCCCTCTTGCACACTGCTCAAGGTTCAACTACCTCGTTTTCCATGCCCACTCCTATCTCTCCTTGGGCACCCAAATGAGTGAAGGTTTATATAATGAACTACTGGGTGGAATTTACAAAGTGACCAGTTGGAGAGTTGGTTTAGGATCTAAATTGTGTGTGAGGAGGTTAGGTGGTCAAACCCCGACCCCTCCTTAAATAATCAGAAGTTGTTTTAAAAAAATCCGCATTATCCAATTCTAGAAATCTGCATGCATGTTTTAACAACCACATTTATTTTGAGGGGGGGGGGGACGGGTGGGATCGCATCGGGAAGCCTGCCCCACGTTCTCCGCCATCGGATTCAATGATGTGGTTGGAGTACTTGGATCACAAATGGTTGAAATCATAGAAACACTGATAAGATAAGGTATTTCGAAAGGTCCTATCCTTCAAGTTTTCCACTAAATTAGATTTGCGTATAAAGGGTTTTGGAAACCAGGAAAGGAAAATCTTCCAACCATAATTGTTTGTAAGCCCAAATGTAGACAAATCCAATGCATATTGATATTTTGATGGACCTTGTCAAGGAGAGGCACAAAAGCTGACGCAGGAGGAATTTTATCTTTAGAGGGCGCTAAAAAGAAAACATTTCAAAGACGGATTGAGAGAGGGTACAAATAACTGGGCAAAACTGAATTCTCTCTCCGTGCTTGCAGATAAGGCTAGCAATAGGAAAAGGGGTCTACATATTCAAATTTCAGGGAATTCCAAGATAGCTAACTACATCAATAGTCAAGTAAATCTCCAAAATTTGATCCTTTCCCCAGTCTTCTTGGAAAGAATCAAGAGAACTAAAAGAAAATTTCAACACACATGTAGAGTTCAATATTCCCGTTGTTGAGCAGCATTAAAGCCCTTTTTGGGTTAGATTTGAATATTGACACAAACATTTTCTGAGAGCTAGGGTGCGTTGCAATGTATGTTCACATTTCTATTTAAAAACGGTAAATGTACAGTCTATATTCAAATACTAAATATGCAATTCATATATACAAAATTCTATTTCAAATAGGAGATATACCAATTTTTCCTTCAAAAGGAAAAGGAGCACAAACACATCACACGTCCACTAAATACAACAAACACATCATATGAGTATCCAATAGTTAACTAGGAGAAAACAAACAAATAAGAAATGTTTGCCTTGCTGTGAATATTTTCAGGTTACTATAAAAATGCTTGAGAAATAAATAAATTGCATTGCTCTCAGGTGAGAGCTGGCCAAATTTTCAGTTTACTGTAAAAATGCTTGAGAAATAAATAAATTGCATTGCTCTTGAGTCTTAGGTGAGAGCAGACCAAGTAGAGTGCAATGGAGCAAAAAGTAAAGTTGAGCGAGGGCAAGTGGATGAAGTAATTTTGAACCGACAACCTCCTAATTTTTAACTTTAAATTGTGATTAGTTGGAAACAACAATCAATCCATCCACAATATGGGGCTCCTGCTTATATGTCGTTTACAAAATAGAGATTGGAACACTAGAATTCACACCCTCTCACACAGCAAAAAAGAAGAAGGAGATTGCGCATCAAACAAACCAACAATATAAACAATAATGGGATTGCACAAAAAACAAACAAAAAATTAGGAGATTGCACAACAATCAAACCAACAATATAAATAATAAGGAGATTGAACAACAAACAAATAAACAATAAGGAGATGGAGCAACATGGAATTGCAGCAGAATTCCACTCCTATCCATCGAATAACAAGATCAACATGGAATCGCAGCAAAACCCCACTCTTATCGTCTCTCAACATCGTTTCCTCGGGTGACTCAACTCAACTCATCAGGGAAACATGCACCTTATCCCCAATAAATGAATTACGACACCTTATCGGAAGAAACCAACAAGGGTCGACAGATCAAGTCCAAAGACCAACTTTGCAAGGCCGAATGTGAAAGTCTCTAAGTGTATCAGCCAAGGCTACTAACAGAAGTCTCTGAGTGTATCAACCAAGGCTGCTAAAAACAGAAGGCTACCAGAACTAGAAGGGCCCTATCCTTCCCCATTTTCTCGCTGGTTTGTAGGGGCACATTTGTAGAAGAGTGAGTCTGTCTATTACCGCTACATCATTGTTCGTCTCCTTTCCCTAGGTGGGGCGATAGGAAAGATTTATGATTGGGTGAAGTGAAACGTCTCAGCGTAATTACATAATATTATAAAGTAAAATGGCCTTCATTATATATGCCATGTTATTTTATTACATAATAGTATAGAGTAAAATGGCCTTCGAAATTTTGGAACATGGACAACTATATTTTTGAGCTTTGGCACATATTTACAGAGTGTGACAAGTGCA
Source organism: Pinus albicaulis (assembly GCA_034641835.2). Taxonomy (NCBI): domain Eukaryota; kingdom Viridiplantae; phylum Streptophyta; class Pinopsida; order Pinales; family Pinaceae; genus Pinus; species Pinus albicaulis. Next base: position 34,861 of record JAXQQM020066567.1, on the reverse strand, counting down.
GGAACCAATATAACAACGAAAGTGTGGGTGCATCCTCCCCTCATCACCCATCAACATCAACAAGGGCTACAAATAAAATTTAAATTTCAAATTTCAAATTAGCTGGTTTGCATTCTACGGATGGGTATGTGATGGTCACAACACATATAACAGCATCATGCATTTGTTTGGAGTTGTCTACTCAGCATACAAAATAACCTGGACGACAATTTTTTGCCGAAATCCGGTAAAATAAAATACAAAAAATCAGATAGTTGGAGTGTTTGAATTACATTTTTGATAGTGGAAATGGATTCATCACTATCAAAAACCCTTAGGGCACCTAAAATACTGAAGTTTAACAAGTGTAAACAAGATTCTGATAAATCTATGCCAAAAATTTTCAAAATCTCTACTAAATTCTAGGTCATTCCGTACGGTGGGTAGACTACCGCCATTTGTTTTAGACGTACCATAAACACAGATACACTTTGCCGAAAAGAATGTCAAGATGGGTGCCGTCACCGAGAAAATGTCTATGTAATAAGGCTTTGCGATAAGTAATAACACCTAGTATTGGGCAAGGTGATCGCAATAAAAGAAACTTTTTATAATCTTAAGAGTTGTTTACATGGATACCACTCGAGTCACATGGGTTATGTACTTTATTAATTTTCTTGACGTGGATCATTATCCGCGATGGAAGAAAGTTCTGTCTCTATACAAAAATATTATTTTACTCCTAAAAAGATTCGTTGGACGATTGTTGCTTCCTTTCCAGTCTACTTCACAGCAAAGCAAAACATATTTGGTGGCTTTCTTGATTTTGATGTGACTACTTATTAGGAAGAGGGAATGAAACGGAGCAGAAGAGTCTCATTGAATTTTTCGGACTAAGAGATCTACCTCGCAGAAACAGGGAGAGTATCATGTGGGGTTGGGATTCCATCTGTTCAGTAGCTCTCAAAGTTGACAGAACAGTGCGAGAGGATGCTCCCGCAAAGCTGAAGCAGTATACGCCAGATCCGAAACAGCTACAACATGTGGTCAGTTATTGTAGTGGCAATTTATCTGGAATATACCCAGCAGAAAAAATGAGTGAGATCCAGATGATCATGCACAGAAATTGGGATTCCTTGAGAGAGAACGCCCCAGATCAACGTATCTTCTGGACTACTGCTGGAAAATATACCCTAGTGCAAATCATCCCACAGTTCATCCAGGACAGCGGTCTAGCAGGTGGGCTTGATTTATTCTGCCCGTATCATCATTTTCATATTTCCTATTAAAAAATTACAAGATCAGACCATGAACAAACCCAAAAATCGTTTGCGGATTTGCTCCCCATTCTCAGCTCCGTGGCTTCATAAAAGGGCCCCCTTAACCCCTCTAGTAGTTCTGCGTAATTAGAGCCTAGGTTCTGGCTATATTTATATTTGGTTTTTTCAATAGAGAAAAAACGTTGCTTCTTTATATTAAAAACAATCCATTTGACAAAATATCACATTATACACCAGTCCCCCACATATGCAGGATAAAGGGTATAGCAGGCAACATATTAAGAAATATACCAATATCATCACCCAAGTTACATAGTACAGAAACCAGAATATAAAACATCATCAAAATGAAACAGTTCCATCATCAGAGATTTTCAAAAATGAGGAAGATGTAAAAAGAAATGTGAGTCCAATCAGCATACGATCCATATCACTATACAAAAAACAAATATGGGAATAAAGCTAATATAAGTGTTATCCATCCCTTCCAGATGAGCCTGATAAAATTCTGAGTAAACCATAATATCGGCTCGCTTGATGGACCTTTTGAAACTGGTACGGGATAGACTCGTTTGATAAAATGTCATATAACAGGCTCGCTTGATAGATCCCCAAAATACATTACCACTGCAAACCGAACATAGAGAATGCTCCCCAGATACGACACCCCCCAGGAAGAATATGCCAGCATACTAGTTACAAAGGATATGAACAAGAAGCCACCAGAGTGGAATTCTGGAAATTTAAAACCAATATGCAACCAAAGGATTCATCTAGACCAATCTTAGACAATTTGTCAGCTCGCATGTTAAGTTTTATGTATATATGGTTCAAAGGAAACTTCTGGAATTTGGATAATATATACTTTGTGCGCTCAATCCAACCTCTTAAATGTTGCTCTTGTAGAGTAGATTTACCAGATATACCATCAACAATAATCTTCGAGTCACCATATATATCGATACAAGGAATTTGCAGATGGTAAGAAACCATGATCCCACTCCATAAAGCCATTAGCTCTGCCTTGTTATTAGATCCACACCCACCATTCTAGAATATGTGATACCTCTCAACACCTGATACTTTTATCCAAGCCCCACACCCGCATATGCCATCCTTTTGAGCACCATCAAAGTATAATGCAGGGAGATTAATACAGTGTGGTCTACATCGAACGGAGAGATCGGTACACTTCGCATTTCTAGTAGGAACACCACTCAGCCATTTCATAATATTTGAGTGGATCTAATCAATGTTAAGGGGACCCCCTCGAAATATCATACGATTATGCACACCCCATATTTCCCAGCAAACATAAAAAGGAAGAGACTTGTATCCTCGAGAGTTAGTAGCCCAATATATAAAAGTATATTCACAATCTATAGGCCACCATTGGGAATCATTAGATAGGGGAAGAATAAGGCGCCATATCCTTCTGGCAATATAACATTCAAAAAATAGATGTCCAACATATTCTTCATGCTCCTTATAGAAAATGCATCTTCCCGGGCCCTGTTTACCACGTTTTTGGATTTTCTCCCATGTAAGTATCTTGCCCATCCTTAGCAACCAAATAAACAAAGTGATTTTTTGCGAGATCTTCCAACCCCGCACCTCATAGAAACCCAGAATTGTCTACCCAAGTTGCATTCCAACGTTTAAATTCTGATACAATTCCCTGATGATGATATTGTTCCCCTTCATCGAACCCGCCCATACAATCCGATCCCTTTCACGGCAGTATGAAAACCCAGTGTACTGCAAAGCACCGATGAGTCTCTTCCATTTCTTCATATCGTCATCTAAAAGACTAGCATCATAAGGATATTTCCATACCGGTGCCCCTAATTCCCAATGCGAAATAATGTCAGCCACATATATGAGACCCCTATGTGTAAGCCTGTGAAAAAACTCCCCCTCGATATACTCAACCTCCTGAATTCCCGAAATCCTGTTGCTTGCAATGAGAATATGTTGCCCATTACCAAATTTGCAGATTAGCCTGGCATTGATAATCTCCTTAATTTTTGTGAGGCATCTTCAAATATGGGAAGCCCGACTGGGAGCAACAAAAGTTCCACAAAAAAGCTTGATCAAAGATCTATCACATATATATTTACATTTGATAATCCTTGACCAAATCCCCTCTCTATTTAAGGCTCCCACAGAGATTTTGCGAGAAGAGCATTGGAGAAGACTCTAAGGTCCAACAAACCCCAACCACCATGAGATTTAGGGATTGTGATAAAAGACAACTTACAGAGATGATATTTCCTCTCTGAAGACAAGCCCGCCCATAGAAAATGGGCAATAATTGCATTAATTCTATCAATGATGAAGGCTGGTAAGAAATATAAATGTCCCCAATATAACGTTAACTGTGATATTCCAGCCTGAATCAAAATATATCACCCCCCCAACGTAAGCCACCTATTGGTCCATTTAAGAATCTCGTTCTTGTGCTTATCCACCAGCCATTCCCAATCCTTGCTTAAGTAGGAGCATGGCTTAAAACGAAAACCCAGATAGGTAATACTATCCTTGATCAGCCTAGTATTAACCCCAAAAAACCCAGCAATAAACATAATCTCTTCAAAGTCTCCATTGTCATATATAAGAACAGATTTATCTTTGTTTATGCGCAAACCAGTCGCCACTCCAAAACGATTCATCATATAGGATATATAGAACCAATGATTCCTGATAAGGTTCCCAAATACAAGTAAATCATCAACAAAGATGGAATGTGTAATGCATAGGGGAGAAAGATAAGCCAAGAAAATATCCCTCATTGGTGGCCATCTTCAAGAGCTTGCTGAATCCTTCCATCACCAGAATAAATATAAGAGGCGATAAGGCACATTCTTGCCTAAGACTTCTCTCTGCCATGAAAAATTCAGTCGGTATACCATTGATGAGTATGTTGTATCTAACCGAACTGATGCAAGCCATTATCCATCTAATTGCAGGCATAGATAAACCAATTTTTGAGGAGGGCTAATCTAATAAACCAATTACAAAAGACAGTTTTCATTATTCGAATTTTGGGATAGATCAATTTGGGAAAACATATAAAGATGAGAGTCGAAAGTGTAGGTTTTCATGGGAGAGCTTTTAGGATGAAACTGTGTAAAGCATTTTCAGGCGGACTCTTTATAGGATTTAAAATTCTCCACATAGTTTTATCCGAAAAGCTCTCCTAACATGTGTAAAGATGTTTTTCACATGCAAACAAGTTTGAATAACTCTGATCGAGTTTGGCTTTTCCATTTATGTCTATATATTAACAAACAAGAGTATATCCATGGTTGTTTGAGGATTACCAACAAGAAATAAAACTTGAGGTAGCTTTGTAAAAACTTCTTGAAATGAACTAACTCGGGGGCATACAATCTTTTCAAATTATGACCGGACAACATCATAGATGCATCAAACCGAAACACAGACTAGCATGTTTGACATTAGTAAAATTAAGATAGGTTCGGTTAAAAAATGGCCTCTATGAAAAGTTATCTCGGGCCTTTTGAAGGTTCTCCCATGACTCACGTTAAATGTATATTGGGTTGGATTTGCTTCCATGTGAGTCAAAAATTCATGTGACCTTCATGGTTTCTTTTTTTTTCTCTAGTTTCCATTCAATGACCTTGAAGCTCAATCGAAGGAAAACTCCACATAATATTGTGAAATTGGCTTCCAATCTTCACAATCTGCCCAGTGTTTCTAGCTCCTTATGCTCTTGGTTCTCCAACGTGATGGCTACTAGAGTCCTGGCCAGGAAAATATAATTCCATAACCTAAAAAATTTTGGTGTCCATAGACTTGAAAATCTAAATTCTGAGCCTCAATCTTGAAATCCAACTCGTATTCGTTGTATGTGCATGTGAAGATGGTTTCGTCTATGTTAATTTTCTGAACATGTTCTATGTCATTTCAGATTAGGGAACAAAATACTGAAGCAGATAGAACATACTAATAGATCGATGAAGACAAGCCAAAATAGAGATGATGAATGGTGGCGTTACGACAATCAGCAAGATGCTTCTACCAACACAGTCTTCAATAGGTCATTCAGCCAAGCGTGTCACACATAACCCCAGAACAACCCAGACAAAGAATACTCCATAAAGACATAGCACCAAGAACACAACTCCATCGCCATCAGGAGAGAAGAAAATCCTCCACACATTGTGTGTCAAATGAATTCTAAGTCTCTCCAATATATAGGAATCTTTTGGGGTGTGTGACACGTCCCTTAAGACATTTAAGTCTATATTTTATTCTAGGCCGACCTAGCACATAAGTGGAATAAATTCAAAGTACATGTTCTGATCATTTGATCAAGATGATATTTAGATCAATCTTACACCTCTCCGAAAGAGGAATCCAATAAAAATATTGGGATCGTCATCTGAGCAGAACAACTCGGAGTTTGGACCTAGTTGTCCAATTTTAACACTCCCTCTCAACTAGGGAGAACTCCGTTCACAAGTGCAATCCAAACATCGTGCGTCATCCCGCCATAAATTGCTTTGCTAGCCTCTTTATTTCAAAACAGAAGTGGGTCAGTCACAAAGACATCATACCCGCCTAACAAATTCAACCCAGAGGTCCGAAACCTCTATAGGACTCACAAAGAGTCACATACCAACTCGAAGTTGGTTTACCTGACCCGAAGTCAGTTGGAGGTCCGAAACCTCACTAGGACTCAAGAGAGTCATATACTAACCTGAAGTTAGTTTCACTGACCTGAAGTCAGTTGGAGGTCTGAAACCTCACTAGACTTGATCCCAGATCAAGTGGTTGGACACGTTCCATCCTATACATAGAGAGTACAACAATATTTGATGCGTCCATCAGTATTTCTATGGTCTCTATTCACATTTCCCACCTCATTGGCCAAATGAGAGGTACTTCCCATGAGTCCGAAACTCCATGGGTAGGATGCATACAAGGCACTGATCAGAGAGAGGTAAACCATCTCAATATCATCATGGTGGGGTAGAAGCACACCGACTAGGTTCGGAAAGCCTAGCCCTATGGTTGCTTATAGCAACAAAGCTATCCCCAGAGCCCCCTTAGAGCTCCTAGAGCTCATCGTACAACAGGACCCACATCATAGGGTCGTTCCATGATTCCAAGATTCTCACGGAAGGTTAGGAACATGACCTTCCCCAAGGGCATTGTGAGAATGTCTGCGACCTGCTCATCAGTTCCTATATGATCGAGCCTTACGGTGCCTTGCTGTACCATATCCCGGATAAAGTGGTACCAACCATCAACATGCTTGTATCAATCATGGAACCCGGGATTCTATGACAAATGAATCCCCCTCTGGTTATCACAAAGGATAACGGTGTCATCTAGCACATGCTCGAACAATTCACTGAAGAGCTTTCGCAACCAAGTGACTTCACAAAGGGTCATACATGCTATAATGTATTCGACCTCAGTGGTGCTCAAGGCTATCGTCTTTCGTTTCCTGCCCGAAGCAGATCTACTTGTGAAGTAGCATCCAGATGTGATCTTATGATCCACCACACTAATAGCCCAATCGACATCAGTATATCCAAGGAGTGTCATGCTCCCGGTAGTGTATCTCAGCCCATGGTCTATCGTGCCACAGAGATATCTCAAGAGTTTCTTGGCACCAACCCAGTGAATGTTATGATCAACCATGTGTTGACTCAAGGTGTTCACTGCACAACATACGTCCAGACAGGTGTTCACTAAGAACATTAGAGCCCCTACGAGTTGATGATACTCAGTAGGATTTGCTAACACGGGCCTAGTAGCGCTGCTACTCAATTTATTAAAGTTAAGCTCCATCAGTGTCAACACGGACTTACAGTCCACCATACCAGAAGCTTCACAATGTATTTTCCTTGAGAAAGGAAAATCCCGCTAGGTCGCTGCTAGATCTCCAAGCCTAGGAAGTAATGCATCAGTCCAGGTCCTTCATCTCGAGCTCCCTCTTGCACCGATTAATGAGAGGGTTAGCATCTATTAGGAAGAAGTCGTCCATATACAACACCAGAATGAGAAGCTTATTTCTATCAACTTTGATGTAAAGGTTCGGATCAGAATTACTACTAGTGAAGCCCAACTTCATCAGGTAGCTATCTATCCTCTCGTATCAAGCTCTAGGTGCTTGCTTCAGCCCATAGAGGGCTTTCTTCAACCTACAAACATGGGTGTCCCGATCTTGGACTTCAAACCCCAGAGGTTGCTCTACATACACCTCTTCCTTTATCGCATCATGCCAAAAAGGCAATCTTTACATCCATCTGATGAAGATTTTGTCCTTGCATAGCAATAAGGGAAATAATAGATTATAGGTGCAATAATAATTAGTGCCTTCCTAGAGAAGACTCAGGCAACACAATTTTCCATTAAATTCATGCTTGATCTTATATCGAGATGACAACAACTTTGTTCTAGGAACCATATCCCAGACATCATTCTCGCATCTATGTAGAATTTGATGCTTTCCAGTTTCTGCAAATGATCCAGGCTCATATTGTACACATGGCAGCTAGATACCCCTGGTATTTATATGGCTTCTTGGTTTTCTTCTGGAATTCCCCCCCTGAAGCCATATATATTTGAGCCACGAGGGTCTTCTTTTAGCAATGATATTAACTCAGGAGCATATACAATTGTATTCTTCCTCTTAATGCCAACTTCTCTTGTGAGAGAAGACATCTATTTTAAATGAGGGCATCCCAGACACCAACTTGGAAAGGAGTCTTATTCTCCCACAGTCAAAGCCATCCAAGACTCATAGCCATATACTGTCATATAGCTATCATGCCTATATCATATACAATATTTGTTCAGAACTTCACAAGCTTTGCTGATCATGGTTCAAGACTCCCACAACATGACTGAAGGTTGTAAAAAATTCTCAGATCACACTTCCAAGTTTATCATTATGCTCCAATGTAAGACTAATACAACTTACTGCTATTATGAATTTCATAAACATGGGTGACTATCTATGTCACTGTCATGATGACAGTGACATAGAATGACAGATTTAGCTCCTCAAGATTGCGGCTATAGAACTGTCATCACTGTCATATTGTTGATTACGATGTTGCCATAATTTTATCGTACCCATCACTATCTTCTTCATCATGGTCATACTGCCATATAGTATTGAAGATTTCAAATTTCATGATCATACATATTATGCCATATGTAACTGTCAAACAGAGATAATATATCATGATTCCTCCTTTCATGATCCTGCACTGCTTCTTATTTTCCAGATCTGTCCATTTGTCATTATTTTCAGATCTCAGTTCAGCAATTTGTCTCCTGAATTGCATAGATCTAGGAACCAATCGTACAAATGTTCCAAACATTGAATTTTACCCTTCTACATGTTAGTCCACAAATTATATGATATCTTTCAGATCTAGCATAGTCATAAGTCACAAATTGAGCTGAAGTATGTCACAGATCTGAGCTTGTAACAGGTCCCGTGATTTTTTTTTTTTTTTGTAAAAGATCCGAGCTCAAAGAATATTCCCACAGATATGAGCTTTTTTTTTTGGTAGACAGGATCGGGTAAAGCTTACACATGAGCCTTCACCCAAGTATATTGCAATTATTACAGTCCTCTATAATGATTGTTGTTTTGTGTTGTCACCTTTTATCCCACTGTCTGAGTCTTGTTGTTATATGTTCGAGCTAAACAGAACGTCCAACCTCTCTTCCATAGGTTCACAACACCATAGGTCTCCAAACAGTGGATTAATACTAGTCCGAGCTTAAGGTTCGAGGATATTATTGTTTCTATCTGAGTATGAAGGAAACTTATCTCAGATCTGAGGTTATTGCTGTCCGAGCATCAGGAAACTCTAGCACGGAACTTGTTACTGGACTGAGTCTGAAGCAGTTTAGTCTGAGCCTTTTATTATCCAAGTTCAGCAATCCAATCAACACCGGTAGCACTTCAATCTTAGATAGCAGACCCTTTATGTGACTGTTCTTTTCATGAAATATTATTATCACGAAGAAATTTGCTGACAGAATCTGCCTCAGCCCACAATATTAATGAATCAAAGTTATCCATTCAATTAGGCTGCATGGAAATGAATATGGATTCCCCAGGACTTTTGAAAAGCTAGGATTTCTTCTATAAGATCAAATCTCCTGGATGCATATGCAATTTTAAGGAGTAAATATGTGCAGGTATATCCTTGTAGGATATAAATAATTCACACAAGAACTTGTTCACTGCATACTCTTCTGCACCATCACTGTATGAAAGACTCTGAATTTTGAAATAAGTGATTTCATCCAAAAACATATGGCAATAAGTCAACCTACCATCTCGACTTGCACGGCCTGTCTCTTGAAGATAATGCTCCAAACTTCCAGGCAAGCTATCACAGCTTCCACATTACTCTTGTTACCTTTTAGAATTCGACCTCCAAAAAGAATTGGATATGTCTTTTCTCAATATCCGTGTTGGATGCATGCTGGCCTTGCTTGGGCAGGGATAGCCATTAAGTATGGAGACAATTTTTCAGATTTAAAGTGGATGAATAGATCTTCAAATGTTTTTCATTTCTTTCTCTGACATTGCTAGAAACTTACCAAAAAAAAAGATTTACGAGGAATCGAACTCATGAGAGAAAGAAATAATTCGAAATTAATCACTATAGAAAAAATAGATATACAGTGGACCTTCTTCAGAGTTCTTTTGTTGAAAGGGTTTTGAAACCCATTAAATATGGTGATGAACCAGAGTTTAGTGGCTCTGGCGACTGAAAATAATTTCTCTATAAAATTTGATGCCATTCTCACAAGCTAAAAAAAAAATCTGCAGGCTCCATCGTTTGATGGTTTGGGGGGTTGCATCGTCTCGTGCTCAGCTATTTCTCAGCTGACAACACAGAATCCCAAAATTTGAACTTCGGTTCCCGAGCATAAATGTGACGACGTGTAGGCCATTTTTCGTCCTTCTGATGCAACTGACTCCAGACAACAGATACATCGTGGCTTCTGTCCCTGTTGGATGTCGTGTAACAACTAACCCTCTGCAGCGACTATTTTTTGTTCCTGTCTATTTATTACGGGAGCCAGAGGCCATCAGTTGATCTCATTATTCAACTCGGCTCCTTGATTGAACTGTTCCAGACGTTCAGTGATGCGACTAGCCTCAGACGTTCAGCTTCCCGACAGAAAGTTTTACGGATGTCATTTATGAAATTAATGGGTTGCTCCAAAAAAATATAATGCCCTTTCCATGACAATGCTGCTTGTAGCGATCGACTTAGAATTTGATCAAATAACAGCTGTGACACTTCTCTGTGTATCACACCCCTGTTTCGTCAATCACTCCTTGTTACTTCGGGGACAAAGTTGTCAACCCCACTCGGACGACTCAATTTGGTTAGAGAGAATGTCTTTAGGTTGAAGTAGGAGAACCTAGACGTCTCAAATAGTTCCCCACCGACAAATTTTCTAAATCGTTGTCTGTGGCCCTTGATATTCTGCTTCGGCCTTCTCTGCACTAACAGTGCTTAGGCGTCTAACAATGATGGCATTCAGCATTGTCCACCTTTGAAAAAAAAAAAACAGGTTCACCCGAACCAATCTCAGCCTTGGATCCTGCCTATGAAACATACCTTATCTCTTGCTGCCCTAGATCTCAACTATAATGTGCCTTTTCTTCTCCTAGCTCTGATGCCATGTTAATTTTCTGAACATGTTCTATGCCATTTCAGATTAGGGCACAAAATACTGAAGCAGATAGAACATACTAATAGATCGATGAAGATAAGCCAAAACAGAGATGATGAATGGTGGCGTTACGGTGATCAGCAAGATGCTTCTACCAGCAAAGTCTCTAATAGGTCATTCAGCCAAGCGTGTCACACATAACCCAAGAACAACCCAGACAAAGAATACTCCACAAAGACACAACACCAAGAACACAACTCCATCGCCATCAAGAGAGAAGAAAATCCTCCACACATTGTGTGTCAAATGAATTCTAAGTCTCTCCAATATATAGGAATTTTTGGGGGTGTGTGACACATCCTTTAAGACATTTAAGTCTATATGTTATTCTAGGCCGACCTAGCACATAAGTGGAGTAAATTCAAAGTACATGTTTTGCTCATCCAATCAAGATGATCTTTAGATCAATATTACGTACCTCTCTAAAAGAGGAATCCAATAAAAATATTGGGATCATCATCTGAGCAGCACAACCCTGAGTTTGGACCTAGTTGTCCAATTTTAACAGTCTACCTGAATCCATCAACTCTCTCCTAAATGTGTTGTGCTAGGTTTTTGATTGAACCAATACTGACCTACGAAAATGCTCTTTCCACTCCAGTACCTTGAGAGCAAGGCATGGCATTCCTTTTTCTTCATTATACTCCTATTGACTGGATTCAAGAACATCAAAGCCTTCACATTGTGAGCCACCCTTGTTGACCAATTCTGCAACAGAAAAATCGAAGTGTTCTCCCACCTCACATCATGAGTGGCCCACCACCAACAAGTTGGAACGCTTCAAACAATCACCACCAGCATCCCGTCAAGAATGAGAAATGACTGGCCAAAACACTAGCCTAAAGCTAGGGGAACATAAGACAAAACTAGCTGGTTCTTCACACTTTTAAAACCACCAGCTTACATCTAGAAAGATGCGGTAACCCTCTAAGTTCCCCCACCTTATACGTTTCAATTTTTTTTAACAAATGGCAGGATACCAAGAGCCTAGATATAATAGAAAAACAAACCAAGTAAGTTCATCTACACATAAAACTAAACATTGGAAATAGGGCCCATAAGACAGGGATAGAAGCTACCCATATTTCCCAACCTAATTAGCTTATACAGGATTTAGTTTCAGGAAAACTAACATATACAAGTGACCAACTAGGGCACTTTATACAACCATCCACATTCCTAATGCCTATTGCATCATGAAAACGTCTCCTACACTTTACATACTTTAAACTAAAACCTCTCTCATAAACTAAAACCTCTCTCATTTCACAATAGATATCCATCAACCTCATAAGAGTTACCATAATTACCTATGTTGTATGATTTTCTAGAACATTGGGTCCTTGGGTACAAGTGTCCAGAAAAGTTAGAAGTTTCTCCAGAAAAAGGCAAATCAAAATTTAAAATATAAAAATATAAAATATTTTTTTAATATATAAATATTTTTTGAGTGTCTATTGCCCTGAGTTTTTCTCTTTTATATATATAAAAGAAAAGATTAATTTTATTATCAGTTCTTTGTCACATGAGCAGTCTTTGAAATAATCATACTTAAACATACAAAGAAAAAGTTTTACATATGTTTCTCTAGTTATTCTTAAGAGAATAAACAACTCTAATATTTAAGCATTAATTGTCACATACAATTTTATGTGATATATATACATAAACAACAAAAGAAATACTCATGAGCATGACATCCCAGATATCTAGGTGGAGATGCCACAAGATTTTTTAACCCATCAAGAGATTTCTCCAGTTTCTCAATTAAGGATATGGGTGTTAGGGATGTCTTTGGCCATTCTTCCTACATATGTTTCAACCTAGGCTCATGTTTTGTGGGCAGTTCAACATATTTCTCTACATGCTTTCTATTCCCCAACTCTAGGATTGGATCTTTAGAAACAGAAGTTCCATAAGAATTATCCACAACTACTTGTTTAGTCCAGGACTCATGAAGCATTTTTATGAATTCTACCTATTATGAATTTATGAAACTTGCATACAACAAAGACTTAATTATGAATTTGTACTAATTATACTGAACTATTAAAAAAAATCCCTAAAACTAACCTATTTCTAATCTACAAATTTCACCATCTTTTTAACTACTATGTGAATGGTTTTTTTTATTACAAGCTTCTTGAATAGAAAAGAGCTTAGGTACAATGAAATTTTCGGCAAAATGGATTAAAATGGTATGTCTTTTTGAGTTATATTTTTTAAATGGTTAATATTTTATATGACAGGAATTAAATTTTGTAAATGAAATAATTTTTAATTTTTTTTTGGGTTATTTTTTATTTTTTAAGGAAAATATTATTTTATTTTAAAGGTGGTCAAAAATGATTTAAAAGCAGTTTATATCTATGTTAACTCTAAATTTACTAAACACTAAGAGGGCTCAAATCTCTTAAGGTGTAAATCTGTTTTAAAGTGAAAAAAATTTAATGTTTTGGATGTTTGGTAAATCTGATGTAAAATATTTTACACCCAATCTACCAAACAACCAAAAAAATCAAATCTTATTTCACTCTAAAATTAACGTACTCTTATTATACAATTTTTCCCATCTTTTTAACTACCACATCCATATATATATATATATATATATATATATATATATATATATATATATATATATATATATATATATATATATATATATCATTGCGTGCTAGCTCCTTGAATAGAAACATAAGATTGTATATGTGGCATTGTTATACTCGCTTGTTTCATTTTTTTGCGCCAAGAGGTGCATTCTACAGCCCAGTATGACCCCGATGTGTAAGTATGTCGTAAGCCAAAAAAAATGTCGGCTTGAACAATAACTTACATAAACATATAAATGAATAATTAAAAATTTATTAAAAATAAATTTAAACGATATAAACTTAAAATATGAAGAGTTTACTAACACTCAAAAAAGAGATAAGATAAATAAATAATATATGGTAAATACGTAAAAATATAAATAAACCATAGGTATGGTAAATAAATAAAACCTCTTTTTATATTACTCAGGAGGTATGGTAAATAAATAAAAATATAAATAAACTAGAGGTATGGTAAATAAATAAAACCAATTTTTATATTTACTCAATAAACCACTTTATATTTACAAAAAATCAAAAACATGTTTTATTTAGGTGAAGCCTATGGGACAAATTATTATTAATACCATGGGCCAAATACCATGGGAAAATACCATGGGACAAATTATTAATAATACCATGGGAAAATACCATGGGCCAAATAATATATTTATAAAATAGGTATGGTAAATAAGTAAATATAAAAGAGGTATAAAGAGGTAAGGTAAATAAATAAAATATATCAAATACGATTAGAAATCAAGATCTAATTATATATGAAGTATAAGGGTCAAATACCATGGACCAAATTATTATTAATACCATGCCAAAAAAAACATTATTAACCCTAACATTAATATTAAAATATTAAAATTATTAAATTTAATATGTTTAGATTAATAAAATATTAAATTTATTATATTGTAATATATATTAATATATCATGATATATGATAGAGGTGGAGAAATAGGGGGAGTGACAAGGGAGATATGGAGATAAATTGAAAGAGAAGGGAGAAGAGGAATGAAGAGAGAGAGAGAGAGAGAGAGAGTGAGAAGAGTGAGAGAGTTAGAGAAGGGTAAGAGAGGGAGAGGGAGACATAAAGATGGAGATGGGAGAGAGATAAGGAGAGAGGGAGGGAGAAGGAGAGAGGATTAAAGGGTAAAGAGTGAGAGAGAGAGAAAGAAGGGGGAAGGGAGAGGGAGGTAGGAGAGAAAGGGAGAGATAGAAATGATGAGAGGAGGAGGAGAGAAGGAGGGATAGAGAGATGGAGTTGGAGGCAGAGCAAGGAAAGGAAGAAGAAATGCATAGAGAGGGAGTGACACGGGAGAGATGGAGAGAGAGTGTGTATGCTTATGGGTGGGATAAAGATACATAGGAGTGATGGAGACAAGGGGGGAGAGAAGGAGAAAGGAGGCGTGATGGAGACAAGGGGGGAGAGAAGGATAAAGGGATAGAAATAGTGTGTTATAGGCACAGAGTGAGATAGAGTAGAAGGAAGTTGGAGGACAGACGGAGAGAGGCAGATAGCAGCAGGGTCAGAAATGTTGGCAAGAGGACGGTAGAGAGAGAAGAGGATGATGGGGAAGAGAGGATTGTCGAGAGAGAGAGAAGAGAGATGGGGGAAGATAAAGGGAGGTAGGAGATAAAAGGAGAGAGAAAAGAAAGGGGACTTGAAAGAGAGGAGGAAGAGGGAGGAGAGAGAGAGGGAGGGAGAGAGGGAGGGATGATATGGATTTGGAGGGGAGAGGGAGGGGTGAGAGAGATGGAGAGAGAGAAAGAAGGGGGAAGGGAGAGGGAGGTAGGAGAGAAAGGGAGAGAGAGAAAGGATGAGAGGAGGAGGAGAGAAGGAGGGATAGAGAGATGGAGCTAGAGGTGGAGCAAGGAAAGGAAGAAGAAATACATAGAGAGGGAGTGACACGGGAGAGATGGAGAGAGAGTGTGTATGCTTATGGGTGGGATAAAGATACATAGGAGTGATGGAGACAAGGGGGGAGAGAAGGAGAAAGGAGGCGTGATGGAGACAAGGGGGGGAGAGAAGGATAAAGGGATAGAAATAGTAAGATAGCTGGAGAGTGAAATAAAGTGATGGGGGAAGAGAGAGGATTGGAGGACAGAGAGAGAGAGAAAGAAAGATAGCTGTGGGGTCAAATAGAAGGAGGCGAGAGAGGAAGAGAGTGATGGGGGAAGAGAGGATTGTCAGAGAGAGAGAGAGAGAGAGAGAGAGAGAGAGAGAGAGAGGTAGAGATGGGGGAAGATAAAGGGAGGTAGGAGATAAAAGGAGAGAGAGGAAGGAAAAGAGAGGGGACTTGAAAGAGAGGAGGAGAGAGGGGAGGAGAGAGGGAGGGATAGAAATTTGGATTTGGAGGGGGAGAGAGGGAGGGATTGAGAGATGGAGAGAGAGAGATATGGGGGAAGAGAAAGGGAGGTACGAGAGAAAGGGAGAGAGAGGAAGGAAAGGAGAGGGGACTTGAAAGAGAGGAGGAGAGAGGGGAGGAGAGAGGGAGGGATAGAAATATGGATTTGGAGGGGGGGAGAGGGAGGGATTGAGAGATGGAGCTGGATGAGGAGAGAGGGAGGGAAGAATAAATACATAGAGAGTGAGTAGTGGAGAGAGAGGGGGAGTGACAAGGGAGAGATGAAGAGGGAGTGTGTATGTTTTGGGGTGAGATAAAGAGACAAATAAAGAGATATGGAGAGAAGGGGGGAGAGAAGGAGAGAGAGAGGTATATGGTAACAAAGTTGGAAGGTGAAGATAGAGAGAGGGGAGGGGGGGAGAAAGGAAGAGAGAGGGTGAAGAGAGGTAGGGAAAGAGATATGAAGATGGAGAGGGAGAGAGGGGGAGGTAAGAATAAAGACATAGAGGGTGAAAGGTGGAGAGAGAGAGAGAGAGAGAGAGGTAGTGATAAATAATATGGAGAGAGAGGGAGAAAGCGTAGCAGGAAGGAAGAGAGATAGAAGAGAGAGAGAGAGAGAGAGAGAGAGAGAGGAGGAGGAGGAGGGAATGATAGATAGATATATAGATTGGAGAGAGAGAGAGTTTATGTTTTGGAGTTGATATAGAGAGATAGAGTGAGATATAGATATAGATGTAAGGTGAAGAGAAAAAAAGATAAATGGAGAGGAGGAGTGAGGGACAGGGAAATTGATAGATATGGAGTGAGGGAGAGTGTGTGTATGGTGGGGCGAGATAAAGAGAAAAAGAAGGAGATATGGATGGATATATAGATATATATGGGAGAGATATGGAAGAAGGTTTCTTGAAGTAGATGCATTGATTTCAGTGTAGATGGTGATTTCTAATCCTATTTGATTTCTTGCACTAGATGAATTGATTTTGGTGTAGATGTTTATTTATAATGATATTTGATTACTTACACTAGATGGATTGATTTTAATGTAGATGATTTCTAATCCTATTTGATTGCTTTCACTAAATGCATTAATTTCAGTGTAGATCATCATTTCTAATCCTATTTGATTGATTTCACTAGATGCATTAATTTTAATGTAGATTTTGATTTTTGGTTATATTTGATTTCTTTCACTAGATGAATTGATTTCAATGTAGATTATTTGTAATCCTATTTGATTGCTTGCACTGAATGGATTGATTTCAATGTAGATGGTGATTTCTAATTCTATTTGATTGCTTTCACTAAATGCCTTGATTTTAGTGTAGATGGTGATTTCTGATCTTATTTGATTGCTTGCACTAGATGCATTAATTTCAATGCAGATGTTGATTTATAATTATATTTGATTGTTTACACTGAATGCATTGATTTAAATGTAGATGATTTATAATTCTATTTGATTCCTTGCACTAAATGCATTTATTTCAGTGTAGATGGTGATTTCTAATCCTATTTGTTTGCATGCACTAGATGCATTGATTTCAGTGTAGATGTTGGCTTTAAATCCTATTTTCCTACTTGCACTAGACTCATTTATTTGAGTGTAGATGTTGATTTCTAATCATATTTCATTACTTTCATTACATGCATTGATTTTAGTGTAGATGTTGTTTTCTATTATTATTTGATTTCTTGTATTAGTTGCATTGATTTCAGTGTATATGTTGATTTCTAATTTGATGTATGATGGTACATTAATTTTAAAGTCATTGGATTAATAGTGTGTGTGCAATGGTTTCAGTGTAAGAATAAAAAATTATTGACAATGTACATTGATTTTTGCGTTATAGTAATTCAACCTATTAATATTGGAGAGCAAGAGAGACAAGGTATGATGTTTACTAAAATAGCTCGAGCTAAATATTTAAATGGTTTATGATTCCAAATGTCCTTTTCAAATAATCAATGTGAAAATATGACAAAACTAACATGGGTGAAAATAAGAATAGTAGAAGAAAATAGTTTGAAATAGATCACAATGAAGACTTCGTAATTGACTACATTCTTATTATTCATAGTTTCTATCATTCAATATTGTTACATTGTCACTTTGCGTTCAAAATTTTATTTCATCATTAAAGTTATCTTACAATATTTATCATCTCAACAAACTGAGGTAACTAATCAAATTTAAAATTAAAATGACTCAATGAATCTCAGACGTATTTAACATATTTAAAATGGTTGTGTTAATATTATATATGTTACATATTATTGATAAAATTAAGCATATGTTCCTCTATTATCGATAGATTTTACTTGGTCTCACACGACCCAGAACGGCCCTAGATCCCCCTTAACTCCGGATCTATAAGCGCGGGAAAGGAATGCTCCTATCGAGGTGGCTCCTTTCCCTCCAAGTTTGCACTCTAAAAAGGGTTTTCACCTCGAAATTTGATCCCCTCTCGGCTAAGGTCGACGGTTGCAGATGGATCTAGGCTGGTTATAAAACAAAGTTGATGAATGTCCTACCCCTCTCTATTCATATATCAAACTATTTTAACAATCAAATGAGTGTAAACCAATAAATCGAATCGACCAATAAAGAAGGCTCATTTATTAATTCTAACCAGGATCGATTCTAACAAAATTCATTAGTTCTGACCGATGATATGTGTATGTCGTAGGAGCCAAACCTCTGTACGGAGGAGCCAAAATTATACACAGGGCCTGGAAGGAATCTCAGCGTGACAGAAGTGGTGTGGCGTCCCAATTGCATGGGCACGACAAAGACATTGGGGAAAGAATATCGATTCATGATGAACGTGAAATGGAAGTAGAGAGGGAGAAGTATATGGCACTGAGGGAAGAGTTGCAGAGGTTGGTTGCACAGGCGAAGCCAACGAAGGCATCGCAAAACCAAGGCATCATGAAAATTGCTACGCCCACCAATCAGCTGTTTTCACCAGAGGCTGTCATCAAAGCATTTAAAACAAAGCCAGGTGTCCCAGGACTGTTCTGATGATGTTGAGATAAGAGGATAAATAGTGGATGTATTAGGATTTGAGTAACATATTTTTCTGCTATACTTTTGCCAAAGTTGGAGTGTTTTTATTTCAAATGGAAGCATAAATCCCTCCTTTGTTTTTATAACAAAAAAGTTATCCTGAACTTCAACTACGGTGGTATGTTGGCCCTATTTTGTTTAATATGTGCACCAAAAAACTGGAACTAAACTTTAATATCTGGATGGAAGATTTAGCTTCCTATAAACATGTGACAAATGTATATAAATTTGGGCGGATGGTTGTATATCCAATGCATATTTTTGACTTTCTAAATGTATTATATTTATATTCATCTAGTTTGGTATGATATTAGTTAATTTTATGATTTAATTGATATTCATCCAGTTTGACTTCTAAACGTATGATATTTATATTCATCCAGTTTGGTATGATATTCATCGAGTGGTAGTGATCTTTCTAGTAGTATATCTCTTCTTTTTGGTGTAACATTGAAAGTTGATGTTGTTATTTTTGTAAGGTTTTTTTGGGTGGAATACTCTTGGGCAGTCATACCAGTTTTATTGAGTAATATTCTAGGTGGTAGGACTATTTAGCCTTGTGAAAAGGTCCACAACATTTACATCCATGATACTTTTTGTTACAATACTGGCCAAATTATTGTATAGATTAACATTAAGAATAATCACCACTACAATGATCACCACCACTCCAAGATGACTACTATAGTAAAAATCATCTTTCTTTTCCAAACATTTTCCTATGTATCATGTATAAAAGAGGTACGTCCAACTATTCCATTTTTTAATGTTATATCAATGCCATGTTCTTAATAGTGAGAGTGTTGTTTGTAGTCAATCGAGGTGTTGTAACTTTCATTTCCAGATTATGAATATCTATACTTCTTGTCTGAGCATTTTTGTATATAGAGATAGAAGTAAACACATACCATTTTAGTAGAAGATGAATTATATTGTTTTATTAAAGTAATATTATTTATGTGTTTTTTGATATAGTTAATATGTCATATGATTTCTTAAAGGTAATGACTTTATGAACCTGTTTATTGTTAAAAAACGTATTTGCATTCTAGTGAACTTTCATATAAGTTATATAGACTTTGAATTCATCTAAGAAGTTTACTGAGTTCATACATTTACTTGGCAATGGCTTTTTGATAATGCTCTACGCATGAAGATGTAATCTCAATTGATGTTAGGAATAGATATTGCTTCTCTATTTCAAGGAAAAAAGTGCTTTTATTTACTCAAAAACACTATAATAAGTGGAAGTAGATCTTTCAACAAATTGTACAGAGGGCCCTCTTAAATGTAACCTAGAGGGCCCTCTTAAATGTAACCTTAAAGGGATAGACAAATGTTTAAAAATGGTTGTTTAACAAACATAATGAATAACTCACTATGTAGGGATCAACCTCTATTTATTGCTTCTCTATTTCAAGAAAACAAATGCTTTTATTTACTCAAAAACCTTGTAATAAGTGGAAGTAGATATTTCAACAAATTATACAAAGGGCCCTCTTAAATGTAACCTTAAAGGGATAGACAAATTTTAAAAAAAGGTTGTTTAACAAACATAACGAATGACTCACTATGTAGGGATCGACCTCTATTGATACATGAAAACATATGCATCTATGTACACTGATATCCAACATAAAAAGCTAGTAGAAGATAAAATGTGTTTGAAAGTTAACATGTTCCATAACACAAAACCTATATGCCTCCTTTTAATGCTTGTAGATTCTATCTATTAAACAAAGTGTAAGACATTATATATTACTAGACCAAGTTTGGTTGTGAAAACTAATTTGAAATTTAATTAACATTATTATTTTGATAAAAATCAGAGAAAAAAAATACTAATGACGTAAAATCTCTTTCACAAGCAAGAAAATAATTAGAATCTCTTCATGAACAAGAGAATGCCAAGACATAAAATTGAGCTAGAGACATTATAGAAAACACCTTTCCCCAAATGGATTTAAAAGATAGAAGAAACACCTCATCCCAAGCAAGGGTTAACAACTTAAAAAATAAGTGAGGACATAATCATGAGCAAAACATAGAAGACTATGTCTACACACTCACAAGAATGTAAAACAAAACCATATAAAACATTAGCAAGAATAAGAACAAATAAACTTGTCAACTAATTATTATCCCATTAAATAAATTTTATCATCCACTTTCTAATACCTATAATCATATAATTACTAAAGTAAAAAATAAACAAAAAATACTAAAATAAATTTATTAATTTAAAGATTATTAATTTTAAATAAAAAATAATAAAAAATAAAATAATATCTAAATTTCTTATAAAAAATATTCCACTTTTATCAATTATTTTTCAACATCTACAATCATTAAAATAAAATATTTAAAAAGCACCATTATTCAAAAAATTACTAAATCAAATTCATGGTTATTTGTCCATTTTTATTTTTACTGAAAAAATAAAATAAAATAAATACAATATTTCGACTCTATGTTAAGTCAATATAATTGCTAATTTGTCAAGTGACGTGAGCTATTCCACATCCATTAAAAAATAAGAAAATTATAGAGAAAAATCACTCACATTAATTGCTCATTACTGTGAATATATTTAATTATAAAAAATAAAATTGTTTAGATTCATGAGATGATAAATTCATCTTCGTAGTTACTTTTCACTGCCAAATACAAAAATTATAGAGAAAAACCACTCACATTGATTGCTCATTAGAGTGAATATATATGCAACATTTTGACTCTACATTAGTTCAGAAATTTAGCTAGTAGAAAACAATAAAATAAAGAAAATGAGAAACATTAAAATATAAATGAAACTATTGTGATGGAGCAGCTCTGTTGAAATGGAGTTTGTTGAGTCATTTTTTCATTCTCTTTGCTTGTGGGTATGCAACATGATCTATAAATCTATACCCATATCTTTGTAGAAATTATATGCATTAAGCATGCATATGTCCTAGATCCACCTGATCTCACACTATTTAACTTTATGCAAGATATTGAATCATTCCACTTGTTAATCTTTTGCGGAAAATTAACTGCACACACATGTAAAGCATAAATAAAAATAATCACACATAACACAGTTGTTTTTAACTGGGAAAGCTTGAAGCTGAAAACCCCAACTATATATTATGTATCATGGAATCATGTGAAAATCCTTATACAAAGATTATCAAGCTCTCAGTACAATACAATCATTATACACTAATGAGGAACAATCTTGCAAATCCATGCACCGATCTCTGCCTCCTGCTAGCTTGCTTCCATTGCGCAATCCCTGCTGAAGAATAGCTCTGAATGAATTCAAATTACCCTTGCCTTGATTGCGCAATCCTCATTGGAAACTCCAATGTGTGTGTGATGCAATCAATGCATCACTATAGTCACAACAGATAGTCTATCTTGCCCTTTCACCTATCTCTCCACTGAAACTGCCATGCACTGTAGTTAACTGTTGTATTGTTCAGTTGATTAATGAGTTATTATTTGTGAATTAATTAACTAATTAATTCACTCCACTCTCACTGGTGTATCAATCAGTTAGACTAGATACAACTAGCTCAACTGAGTCTAACTAAGTTAAACTGAATACAACTCCATAACTACTTCTTCCAACTGTGTCATAACTCTGCCACTTGAGTTCTAACTGATTCCTCCATGCATTAGCTCCAGTAAACCCTTGGGAATTGCGTAATTTCCTCAGTCCACTGATGTGCCACATCTGTGCACTGAAACAAAGTGCTCCAAGAGAATAAGTTGTTGTTTAGTGTCTGATTATTATTAAGAGCTAATAATAATCGACATGAATTTATTTTTAGATTAGCGATCTATAAATAGACTTTGCCCAATATTCTAAAAATAGAATTTCATCTATTTTTCCAACTTGATCTATCATTCACAAATAGCATCCTGAAACTTCTGAAATATGATCATCATGTCTAAAAATAGACTTGCGCCAAAAATAGCCTACGGGCCCACTTAGTGAAGGTGAATCTTTTTACTAAGCTCATCATCTTGTTGAATCTCAACACTCCCTCTCAATAAGATAGGGATTATCCTTCACCCCGATCCTGCCTCTATGGTGTTCGAATTTTCTCCTCGTGAGTGCCTTCGTCAGAATATCTGCATCCTGATCCTCCGTAGGAATGTACTGAAGCAACATGATCTTTTGCTACACAAAATCTCTGATATGATGATATCGGATATCAATATGTTTAGATCTATCATGAAACACAGGATTAACCGAGAGTTTAATGCAACTCTGATTATCACAATGTATCACTGTGGGATCTAAATGTGAACCGAACAAACCAACCAGGATCTTCCTCATCCAGATAGCCTCACATGCAGCTTGAATTGCTACCATGTATTCTGCTTTCGCTGAACTGAGTGCCATGGATCTTTGTTTCTGTTGTGCCAAAAAAGCTGTGTCTGGATACGGAATTTTTTAAAAATCCCCACGATGTCTTTGTTATGTTACATTGAGCCACATGATACGCATCCACATAAACCATGCAAATTCACCTCATCGTTTGTCTGCCATCACATATATAGGATGTGCCCACAAGAAATATATTCAGACGTACTTGCCTTCCAAGAAACTAATTAGTGGGCTTAACCATAACTCAGAAAATTTAAGTTCACCATATGTATGTGCAGTCTTGTATTGACTAATACATGACGAACCTGGCTAATAGATAGTAGTGGCATCCACTATCTGCCGATGTAGCATCCTCTTTCTTCCAATTTCTTGGAAGAGGAGTGTCGATAGGCTTGCAACCTTGCATGTGAAACTTCTCCAGTATCTCCCGGGCATACTTGCCTTGAGACACAAACAGTTCACCTTCCCGTTGCCATATTTCCAATCCAAGGAAATAATGAAGGAGGCCCATATCCTTCATCTCAAACTCCTTTGCAAGATCTGCCTTGCATGAGTATATCAACTGCTCATCACCTGTTAGTATTAAATCATCAACATAAAGTGCAATGATTAAAAGCTTACCCTCCACCACAATCTGGTACAGGTTTGCATCCGCGTCACTCTTAGTGAAGCCAAGTCCAGTGAAATAGTTGTCGATCCGAGTGTACCAAGCACAGGGTGCTTATTTTAGCCCATACAACGCTCTGTTGAGCCTGCACACATGCGACTCGTTGCTGAAGATCTCAAATCCTTTAGGCTACTCAATGTACACTTCTTCCTCAATGATCCCATTAAGGAACACAGTCTTCACATCCATCTGATGAATGTGCCAACCCATCTGCGTTGAGAGAGCAAGGATGGTCCGTATGGAAGAATATTGTGTGACAGGTGCAAAGGTTTCTTCATAGTCAATCCCCTCGATCTGTGAGAAGCCCCGGGCAACAAATCTTGCCTTATACTTCTCGACACTCCCATCAGCAGTTTGCTTTACCTTGTAGATCCATCTTGATCCTACAACTGATTTCCAATGTGGAACAATCTCCCAAAATTAACACGAGAATGGTCGAACTCCTCACACAGCATCTACCCATGTGGGCCTCTTGCACTACTTCTTGGAAAAGATGGCTTTGTCCCGATACACTTGCTCGCAAGCCCGTATCCGATAAATCGATCGGTGTTGTCTCTTTGTCTGTTGTGATGTAGGTGCTCCTACCATTACACAGTACCCAATAAAGCTTCGGTCTCTCGGCTTCTGTGGTCTGCGCTGCCCTTGTGCGATGTTGCTTTACGCATGGTGGACTCCTCACTCCCGCCAGGTCTCCTCTGGCTGATCCACATCCGAGGAGGCTCATCTTTGGGAACAGAAGTTCCTCCTGCGCCTGATGTGGCCTCCTCTCAAGCGACAACTTCATGGCTTTCACCTCATTGAATTTTATATCCCGTCACGCAACAGTCATCCAACTATTTGGAAAATACACACGATAATTATGGGGTGTTTCTGTGTACCCCAAAAATATCCCAACTTCTGCAGTCAGCTCCAGCTTCTTCCTAACGTCCTTTGTCACATGAATGTAAACAGGTGAGCCAAAAATCCTCAAATGAGAAATATCAGGCTTCTTACCAGTAAAATATTCTTCAGGTGTACTCATGCCAAGTATTCTATGAGGACAACGGTTTTGCACATAAACCGCAATGTTGCATGCTTCCTCCCACAAGTGCATTGGTAGGCCCTGGTCATGCAACATCGCTCGTGCAACACCCACGATCATTCTGTTCTTCCTCTCTGCAACCCCATTCTTCTGTGGGTTATGAGGTGCTATGAGTTCTCTTCAAATTCCTTCTTTGCTACATATGTCTTTGAATTCGCCCGAGATGTATTCACCACCATTATCGCTCCACAGAGCTTTCACTTGCTTCCTCGACTCCTTCTCCACCAATGCCTTGAACTCACAGAACTTTGAGAATGTTTCACTCTTCTTTTGCATGAAGAAGATCTAGCATCTACGAGAATAGCCATCAAAAAATATAACATAATACCTATGTTTTTCTGTTGAAGCAACCGAGAAAGTTCCACACATGTCTAGGTGAATTCTCTCCAGGATCACTGAGGCACAATTCTCCTTCTCATGAAAGGTGGTCTTCACAAACTTAACCCATAGTACATCCCTTGCACTGATATGACTGCACAAGAGTCCCTTTGGGAAGTCCAGTAGAAATTTTCTGCAAAATATTCAAAGCGCCATGGTAAAGATGGCCCAATCTCCTGTGCCATAATTCACCCTCAACCTGGCTCACCACTTCTTCTTCTTTGCCCACCATTGTCGCGCAGCCATCTACCTCCAGCTTGTAGAGATTCTTAATTCGAACCCCTATCTTCTTGGTTTGACCCATTGTTTTATGTCTAAGGAAGGCTTTTCCCTCACTGAAAATAGCATCATAACCCTTGTCTTCCAGCATTGTGACTGAGACCAAGTTCTTCTTCAGACCTGGAACATGCATAACATTCTTCAACAAGAATGTATTACCAGACTCCCTCTCAAAGGTAATGGTCCCAATGCCAGTCGCACTATACCGACCATCATTTCCCATCTCTATATGCATCTGGAGGTCCTTCTCCTCCAAATCACTAAACAACTCCTTGTCTCCTGTCATATGGAAAGACACACCACTATCAAAATACCACACCGATCCCATATAGCTTGAAACCAAGCATGAGATCAAAGAGAAATCAAGTTCAAATTGTGAGGATAAGGCCTCTCCAGCTGCAGATCTAGCAACCTTCTTTTTCTTCTTCTTTTGTGGACAGTTAGTGGTGAAATGTCCATGTTCATGACAGTGAAAACACTTCACTTTGGACAAATCTTGCTTCTTGCCTTTAGCATCATATTTTGAAGGATGTTTCTTCCCCTTCCATTTCATTTATTTGGTAGCCAAAGCGCAATTCTCTTCATCTTCATTCTTCGATGAAGATCCATCCCTGGTACCTCGCCTTATCTCCTCCTACACAAGATCCGACCAAAGTCGCTCCCATCCCGAAGTTTCTCCCATCCATTGACAGAGTCTTCATAGCTATGCCAACTCTTCGAAAGCCCAAGGAGAGCCAAGCTCACCAAGTCTTCATCATCAATAGTAACCTCCACACTTCCCAGTTCATCCTTGCAGTGGACAAACTTCGTGAGGTATTTTGGAATACTGTCACCTTTCTCCTTTTTTATTTTTCTGAGCTTGTCTTTAAGCACCAAATTCCTCTGGTCACTTCTACTTTGTAACAAGTCTATCAAAGCCTTCCACATTAAGAATGGAGTGGCTTTCCCGTGAAGGTTGGACACAATATGGTCCTTCACACCTTCCAACAGAATCCTTCTCGTCTTTGCTGTCTTCTTTTGCCATGCGTCAAGTAATGCAACATTTCTAGATCCCGGCTTAGGAACATCGCTATCAATGAAATCCTTTAGTCCATTATCCTCTAGCACTGCCTCCATCCTGTACTTGCAGGCTATGTAATTCAAGCTCCCATCAAGGGCATACTCCAATCGCAACCCATTGAAAGCCATTTCAATGTATACTCAACTTCTGCACCAAGAATCTTCTGTAGAAAATTCGAATTGTCTACCAGAACAAACTCACTTTACAATTGCAATCTTCAATCAACAATGCTATGATACCATGTAGAAATTATATGCACTAAGCATGCATATGTCATAGAGCCACCTCATCTCACACTATTTAACTTTATGCAAGATACTGAATCATTCCACTTGTTAATATTTTGCGGAAAATTAATTGCACACACATGTAAAGCATAAATAAAAATAATTGCACATAAAACTGTTGTTTTTAACTGAGAAAGCCTGAAGCTAAAAACCCCAGCTATATATTATGTATCATGAAATCATATGAAAATCCTCATACAGAGCTTATCAAGCTCTCAGTACAATACAATCATCATACATTAATCAGGAACAATCTTGCAAATCCATGCACTGATCTCTGCGTCCTGCTAGCCTGCCTCCAATGCACAATCCCTGCTGAAGAATAGCTCTGAATGAATTCGAATTAACCTTGCCTTGACTGAGAAATCCTCATTGGCAACTCCAATGTGTGTGTGATGCAATCAATGCATCACTATAGTCACAACAGATAGTCTATCTTGCCCTTTCACCTATCTCTCCACTGGGTCTCCACTGAAACTGCCATGCATTGTATTTAACTGTTGTATTGTTCAGTTGATTAATGATTTATTATTTGTGAATTAATTAACTAATTAATTCACTCCACTCTCACTAGTGTATCATTCAGTTAGACTAGATACAACTAGCTCAACTAAGTCTAAATGAGTTAAACTGAATACGACTCCATAACTACTTCTTCAAATTGTGTCATAACTCTGCCACTTGAGTTCTAACTGAGTTCTCCATGCATTAGCTCCAGTAAACCCTTGGGAATTGTGTAATTCCCTCAGTCAGCTGATGTGCCACATCTATGCACTGAACTGAAGTGCTCCAAGAGAATAATAATCGACATGCATCTATTTTTAGATCGGCAATCTATAAATAGACTTCGCCCAATATTCTAAAAATATAATTTCATCTATTTTTCCAACTTGATCAACCATCCACAAATAGCATCCTAAAACTTTTGAAATATGATCATCATGTCTAAAAATAGACATAGTCTAAAAATAGACTTGCGCCAAAAATAGCCTGCGGGCCCACTTAGTGAAGGCGCCTCTTTTCACTAAGCTCATCGTCTTGTTGAATCTCAACAATCTCTTTTAAGATATAAAGATGTGTCATACTTTGTGTATGAAACTTGTAACTCTCAAGTTCTTTGCATTGTGTTCTGGTTGTTTTTGATAAACTAGTAGTCAAGAATAGAAAACTATCTACATTGTATTCACTTCCACTTATAAGAAGGGTTATTCACATTTTTATTCTTTTATAATAAATATGGTTACCAAAAACTTGCAACACTACTCAAATGAGGGGAACAAAAACTTAAATGATAATTATGTTTCCATCTCTAACTTGTTAACTGATTTTCACTTGTCCTGGGCTTCGGCCATGGAGTATTCCAACTGTTGAGAATTTGCCTCTCCTCCAAGGCTTTTTTGTCTTTGGGCATTCTCATGCAGTGTTTGCAACCTCTTGGAATGACTTCTCATTCCTTTTTATTGGTTTTTGTTCTGGCGATTTTGTGTGATTTCCTTGCTACAAGTGTAAAAAAATTATGAATTTCTTTCACACTTTTGGAAAATTCAATCATCAGTGGCCCTGCTTCATTTACTAGATGGAAGAGGACAACCTTGATGCTATGGATACTCATTTGGCTTCAAGCTCCAATAGCAGCAGGACTATTTCTAGTGGATATGGTGTTAAAATAATATTTTATTAATGTCTTGGTCGAGACATGAGTATGTTCCGCCATTTTTTTCACATCACTATAAGATAAAATCATTGCAACCTTAGTTTCTTTGGTTACATATACGAAGCTGATCTCAACAGATGACTTGTTTGTTGCTCCTCGCTCACCTCATACACGTTTTGAAATCTGACAACACTTTCCACCATTTTTTTGTATCACTATAGAACACAATGCCTATGAGGCTCATGATGATATGAGCCAAGCATTTGTCCCAAAATTATTTGCATGTTCATTCAATCTCTTCCACAACTTCAAAACTCGGTCATAAAAAAAAAACCAAGACATCCTTATGAAAAAACATTGAAAAGAAGTGTGATAGAATGGTTAAATAAAAAAATGGGTATATGTCATACCAGTTTGAAAATTATCTTTTGAGCCATCAGATTCCCTGACGGACTCCTAACCCTTGGTGTAAGTTGTGGGAGAGCTTTGTAGAGGAAAAATCACTGCCTATCTTAATATATATGGCGATATGGGTCAGTGGGGAATGAAAGAATATGATTTGAGTTCAGATTTCCAATATGGACATCATATTTGAGAGTTATTCAGCCATCCTCCTGAAACAACATCACATTCATCCTATTTTTCCAAAACACCAATATGAATTAATAAAGTAGACCTATAGGTGTTGGAGGTAAAATACCTCAGTGACAGGCGTTTGTGTGCAGTTCGAATGGTGTCGTTGAATGGCTGGCTATGGCGGTGCTAGAGTGGTGGTGTCGTTGAATGGTTGGTTATGGTGGTGCTGGAGTGTGGTGTCTACTGGGTTCATGGTGCAACGTATCTTCACCTTTACCCATAGTATGCATATAATGTGTATCATATACATGTAACCCAAATACATTTTCAAAATAATGAACCTTAAGTGGGATTAAATTATTTCAATCACATTTCAATATAAAATACCACCTAATTAAATGTAAGTCAATGCTTTGGAATTTGGATTAACACAAAACATATTCGGGCCCACATCTATTTCAAATTCACCTTACACCGGTGATCTATCCATGCTCGTTCATCCGACGGATATCACATCTCAACATGCATGACAATTAAGATTTTCATTTCATGTGAAATGGGTGGTCTGGGCTTGCAACGTGTCACCTCTAGACCTTTATCGCATCCCCTCAACTGTTACAGATTACTAATTAAAAACATTGCGAAAACCACTCGTTGTTTTCCAAAACTATTTCACTGTTTCGCTACCATTGATCCATGGTTCCTTGTACACTTGACTCTTGGTTCCAAACATCTAATGTGTCTAATTTCACTCAATTACATTCTACTGCATCAATTGATTCATTGTTCCAAAACTAGAATATGGTTTTAAAAGTACATAACACCTGAGCCAACACAAATTATTATAAAAATGAATAATTTGGAATCAATACTAATTATCTTTGTTTATGAAAGAGATCAACACAGATGCCTTCAGATTTACTCGAAGCCCAAAATCATTAATCGTTCTAATTAAAATGAAAAATTAGAGAATATTTCCTCTCGTATGGTTCAAATCCATATGATTACAACACAAATCTCTTATGTCTAATATGTCTTTGACTCTTTCGGTTCAACAAACTCAAATTTTCTTAAAACATGGATTTTCCTGAAGATTCCTTCATTGGATAAAACCTCTATATAATCGTTTTAGAAAATAGCACATATGATGAATATGCCCAAATTAACTGACAGAAGAAAAACACCACTAATATATACACAAATTTGAGGCCAAAGGATTTCAGCAAAACTTCAATACTAGAAATGGGAATTTTACGGCAAGCTAAAATATATTATTCATAAAATTTATATAAGCTCAAAACATCTCGTGTTTTGTCTATTCGTTCTGTATTACGCTTTTAGGCACAGTCTCATTCACTTGGTCATTTTCCTCTCTCTATACTTCTGTCCTCTGTCTATTCTATTCACCTCTTCTTATGTCTTTTGAGGTTATTAATTATATACAAATGGATTCCAAACCAAAATTAGTTTAGATCCTTAATTTACTCAACAAATCCCTAATTCTTCTAAGTCCTCATGATTTCCTAAAATCATGCTTTATCCCTAAGGATCCTCTCTAATCCCATAAATTCATGAACTAATTCCTAATTCTCTCATGTTCTCTAACATTCAAGAACTTTTACAATTATGCTCAAAATATTAATTTAAACCCTATTTTAAAACACTCAAAACATTTAAAATTACACTTAGATAACCAATTCTCTTTAAAACATAAGACCCTTTAAGTCTCCCAAATAACCAATGACACTTTAGTAGGATGCTCCTGCATCAGTTCGATCGATCGTGGGTAGGAAAATATTTTTCAAATAATTTGGATGCACGCATATTAAGCATCAAGGTGAGTAGTTGAACTTATTTAATGAATTGCAGGTAATGTAGCCTCTTCAAATCTCGATTGTGAATCCAGATGGGGTTCTCGTTGGAATGTATGGTGGAAGGGCCTCCATAGTGGTGACCAGATATTTGTTGCACTTCTCGAATATAGGGAAATAGCGGAGTGTGAGAGTCCCTGCAAGACATGTTCTTAAAACCTGTGCAAGAGAAACAAAATGGCTGAGTCCCTTCAAAAGAAGATCTATTTAGAGATTTGAACATGTTTAAGAAATCCTCTCCATTAATAAGTTGAAATCACATTGATTTTTAATTTATGTGTCTTTTATGCTCTATCACGAAGGAAAACCATTTATATTGAGCAGGGTGATAACGTGTTAGCATAGAAAAGGTTAGCATGCAAGAAAGAATTGATTAAAATAAGTAAATAATATGCATGCATGATGTGTCAGATATATATGATTGGATTTAAATATATATTTAGTTATTTAATTTTATATTTCTTCATTTGTATACCTGTTATATACTAGACTATATGAAAGGGGTATTTAAAACATTTATTTAAGAGTAAATTATAGTTTTGTTTCGAAATTATCATTTTGTCTCAATATATTAAATGATTATTTATTATTGGAGAAAAGATATCATATACTACTGTAGTCTTGTGCCAAACCTTACCATTCATTCAACTGCTGCAACTTTCATACCTTTGTATTTAAATTATGTCTCGGCTGGTTGTCTTCTGCAAACATATAACTTTTACACTCCCTTGATCTATTCAATCTGTAAAATATCATCAATTAATAAAAAATCATGCATACCATCTTTCCACATCACCTGTCTTTAGGATCTCATTACTTGTTGGCCTTTACCATCTTTGTGAATCTGGCTTTGTAGTTCTGTCTCCATGCTTCCACTATGCATTATTTCAACATACAGTTGCTACCACATCAAACAATCCTGAATAAGACTTCAATCCACATCAATTTGGATCTCAACAAATTAGAATTTACACAGACCTTCTAATTACTTTCTAATCATTTGCCTCACCAACAATATCCAATCATACACAATTCATTTCTTTCTCATGCAATCTGTGTAATTACAATATAAAAAATTCTCAAACTTTTGCTGGCTGCAAGAATTCACTATCTTGAGGCAAATCTCAATCTGTTCATACTTCACTCAGCTGCACGCAAAATCTGTTTCTACTTTAATATGATCACTCTTTCTTGCAATTTCAATTTCATTCTTCACAATTCAGTGAAAAAATAAATAAATTATTTCGGCTCTGATACCACTAATTGTGTAGCCAAGCTGTACCTTTGCACAAATCACACATATAAATGTGTATCATATATATGTGACCCAAATACATCTTCAAATTCATGAAACTTAAGTGGGATTAAATTATTTTAATCACATTTCAATATAAAATACCACCTAATTAAATGTAAGTCAATGCTTTGGATTAAAAAAAAACATGCCGACAAAACATATTCGGGCCCACAACTATCACAAATTCACCTTACACTAGTGATCTATCCATGCTCATTCATCCGACGGATATCACATCTCAACGTGCATGACAATTGGTTTGGGCTTGCAACGTGACACTGCTAGACCTTTATCGCATTCCCTCAACTGTTACAACTTACCGCTTAAAAGCATTGCGAAAACCACTCGTTGTTTTCCAAAACCACTTCGATGTTCCACTGCCATCGATCCATGGTTCCTCGTACACTTGAATCATGGTTCCAAACATCTAATCATTTGTTTTCACTCTGCATCAATTGATTCATTATTCCAAAACCAAAATATGGTTTTAAAAGTACATAATACCTGAGCTAACACAAATTATTACAAAAACAGATAATCTGGAATCAATACAAATTATCTTTGTTTATGAAAGAGATCAAAACTGACGCCTTCAGATTTATTTGAAGCCCTCAAAAATTAACCGTTCTAATTTAAAACACAGAATTAGAGAATGTTCCTCTCTACATGGTTCAAATTCGTATGATTACAACACAAATCTGCTACGTCTTTGACTCAACTCGGATTCTCTTAAAACATGGATTTGCCATGAAGGTTAACTATTGAATCAAAACCTCATATAATCATTTTATCAAATATCATATAACAGTGAATATGCCCAAATTAACTCAGAATAGAAAAACACCACCAATATGTACAAATTTGAAATTCAAAGGATTTCAACCAAAACTTCAATACTAGAACTGAAATTTTACAGCAAGCTAAAATCTATTATTCATAAAATTTACATAAGCTCAGAACATCTCGTGTTCTGTCTATTCGTTCTGTCTATTCTGATTTAGGCCTGATCTCCATTCACTTCACCTTTTTCCTCTCTCTATACTTCTCGTCTCCTATCTATTCTATTCTACCTCTTCTTATGTCCTTTGAGGTTATTAATTATATACAAATGGATTCCAAACCAAAATTAGTTTAGATCCTTAATTTACTCAACAAATCCCTAATTCTTCTAAGTCCTCATGATTTCCTAAAATCATGCTTTATCCCTAAGGATCCTCTCTAATCCCATAAATTCATGAACTAATTCCTAATTCTCTCATGTTCTCTAACATTCAAGAACTTTTACAATTATGCTCAAAATATTAATTTAAACCCTATTTTAAAACACTCAAAACATTTAAAATTACACTTAGATAACCAATTCTCTTTAAAACATAAGACCCTTTAAGTCTCCCAAATAACCAATGACACTTTAGTAGGATGCTCCTGCATCAGTTCGATCGATCGTGGGTAGGAAAATATTTTTCAAATAATTTGGATGCACGCATATTAAGCATCAAGGTGAGTAGTTGAACTTATTTAATGAATTGCAGGTAATGTAGCCTCTTCAAATCTCGATTGTGAATCCAGATGGGGTTCTCGTTGGAATGTATGGTGGAAGGGCCTCCATAGTGGTGACCAGATATTTGTTGCACTTCTCGAATATAGGGAAATAGCGGAGTGTGAGAGTCCCTGCAAGACATGTTCTTAAAACCTGTGCAAGAGAAACAAAATGGCTGAGTCCCTTCAAAAGAAGATCTATTTAGAGATTTGAACATGTTTAAGAAATCCTCTCCATTAATAAGTTGAAATCACATTGATTTTTAATTTATGTGTCTTTTATGCTCTATCACGAAGGAAAACCATTTATATTGAGCAGGGTGATAACGTGTTAGCATAGAAAAGGTTAGCATGCAAGAAAGAATTGATTAAAATAAGTAAATAATATGCATGTATGATGTGTCGGATATATATTATTGGATTTAAATATATATTTAGTTATTTAATTTTATATTTTTTCAATTGTATACCTGTTATTATACTAGACTATATGAAAGGGGTATTTAAAACATTTATTTAAGAATAAATTATAGTTTTGTTTCAGAATTATCATTTTGTCTCAATATATTAAATTATTATTTATTATTGGAGAAAAGATATCATAAATTGTGCAGAAAGGAGATAAGGCAAAAAAGATGTTAAAGAGTACAATAGCTTGGTAGACATAGTTAGCAATAGATACATCACATACAATGTTAAATAACATGAGATCTTGGTACACACAACTGCCAAGGACATTACTAGTAGTGCCACTATT
>JAXQQM020064980.1:0-61914 GCA_034641835.2 Pinus albicaulis | reverse complement strand
AGAAATTTGATAATGATTGAATTAGTAGCATTTCTAGAGGGAATGGCTTCTATCCACTTGGTATAGTAATCAGTAGCAGTGAGGATCCACTTATGTTGGGCAGATGAGGTGGGGTGAATCTCTCTAATGAAGTCTAAACCTCATTGTTGAAAAGGAGCTTCAACAGTAATGGGATGCAAAGGCAAAGGTAAGAGTTTTCTCTTGCCATCAAAAATTTGGCACTTATGGCAAGTTGTCAGCAGTTTATGGGAGGGCCTTGACTGCTTATTCTTGTGGTTTTGGGCTTATCGGAAGGGTTTGAAAAGGAGGAAATTGCGTGGGAGGCAAAGTTATGAAGTCGAAACTGGCAGAATTTTGAACAAAGGTCGGGGGGTTTGAAAAACAGCGTGGAGGAGTAAACGATTTTGAAAAACTGGAATTGGTTTATCGCGCGGTAGAAAGGCAGTAAGTGGTTTTCGGGAGGGGGCATGCGATATGGTCCAGAGCTCGACGTGTGACAGGTAGAAACCGCCTATATCACGCAGTTGAAGATTTTTTAAATCCCACACAATTTAATTTGCGATATGAGCGATCGACCGTTGGATCTCAGAGGCGGAGATTGACAATGATCGCATGATGTGGGGCGGCGTGTATGTACAAAGGTGGGGTCTTGGTGTGGGGTGACATGGTAGGTTTCTTGTCGCGTAGTGTGGGACGTCAAAATGTATGTGGGGTTATGGTTTTTGTGGCGACAGGTTATATTATGAGGTGGGCCCGATGGACATATGGTGGAATATAAAAGGGGCGATAGGTTTAAATGGGAAGAGAGGCCCAGGGGTTTATAAAATAAGCGTAAGCGCTTATCGAAAAGAGGAAGGGGAAGGTTATATGAGCACAAGGGGGTTGGGGCTAGAGGAAAAAGGGGCTTAGGCCTTTATAACATAAGGTCGGGCCTATAGTATAAAAACATGGTTTTTATACATAAAACAAAAAGACCCGAAAGGCTTAATTTTTTATTTTAAACAATGTAAAAGGGACCTTTTACATTTGTTTAATATATACAAAAGAAAATGAAGAATAGGGGTTTTCTTTATGAAGGTTTATGAAGGAGGAAATGGGTTTTTCAGAGGGGAAAGGAATGAATGAGAGTGTGGGTAGGGGGAGTGAAAAACGAGATCAATAGGCCCAAAAATGAAGTCCTTTTGGAGTAGTAAGGCAGAATTTAGAAGGCAGAGAGGAAATATATAGAAAAACATGTTGATTTAGGATAATGAAGGCATTGAGATTTCTAAAACTCACAATATTCATGAATTTTTTTTTTAGAAATCTGGGATAAGTATTTAGTCATCTCTAAGATAGCAAAAAATCACTGATGACTAACAACATCAAATCAATCACTGGTTGCAACCTCCCCTTCTATCCATTAATAAAGATTGCTATTTAATTTCCCACATATGTATCTATATAAGATTATGTCTTTCATATTATGAATTCTTATCTAATGTATATGGTTCATGTTTCATTGATTTAACTAAATAACTTGAATAGGCATATGTATATTTCTATCTCTTTGTTGTTTAGTGTTCGTTCTTGCAGGAAATATTTTGGCGATATATCTTGGATTTGAAGCTACATCAAGAGCGACAGAAGGATAATTGGAAGTTCTTGGACTCCAATTAAGTTTCTTGATCTATTATGTGTGTCTATTTACTGTTAGGAAAAGTATCTGCAAATTCTTTAACCTGTTGTTCTAAATGCATTGCACCACATTTAGGGAAGAATGTTTTATCCGTAATTCATAATTCTGCATAAAATTTAAAATGAGGCTTAAGGGCCTATTTATTATACGAAACAATGGAAAACCCTAAACATCCAAAAACTTTACCCTAGGAGATGAATCGCCAAATTTGTGTGCTTC
Source organism: Pinus albicaulis (assembly GCA_034641835.2). NCBI lineage: Eukaryota > Viridiplantae > Streptophyta > Pinopsida > Pinales > Pinaceae > Pinus > Pinus albicaulis. The sequence goes on along the minus strand of JAXQQM020064980.1, from coordinate 60,017 downwards.
ATTGGGGTAAATTGGTACATCAACTTCCCGGGGTCATAACTTTGGCATAGACCTCTATTTGGCATGCACAATACCTCGTTAGAAATATATATCCAAGGACTAAAAATTTCAATTACAAACATAAATCAAAAACTTATGCTTTTCCTATTTTCCAAAAAAATGTCATTTAGGGCCTCAAAACGGCTCCAAAAGTTGAGGACCCAAAAAACTGCCAAAAATAGTAAACTATGCTACAATTAAAGAAATTGAGAAACTAAAAGAAACAATGGTGGGGGTCTAAGTGGAATAGGAGGGTGGCCACCAAATATCCACCTGGATCAATTGCAGTATTTATTTTCACCTCGCTTGTGGGAAGAGTGATTGGAAAGATCCACAATAACAACTCAAAAATATTTTTCTATGATTTCTTGGAAAGTGTTAGGTATTATATTGAAATATCTTTGCATTTTTAATCTCTGAAAATTAAGAGTTGGTAGCATTGGTTTGGCAATTGGATTTGTGTTGTAGGATATAATATACTTCAATAAAATTCAACTCATATTTTCCATAATTATTTACTTTGTTGCAATAATGATCATTTGATGCATTAACTTTCCTAGTTGTAGGAACTTTGTTGGTTTACAGGGGTGGTCACACCTTTCCACATCCACCGATACGTTTTCATAATCCTAGGCTCCTAACCTTTCTTAGAAATTTTTTCTCTGAATTCACTCTGTTAGGGTAAATGAAGGACACCGTGGGCATCAACTTTGGTGCAAGATAGGCCTCCGATGGGTACCAGGCTTGGCTAAGGGGCTCCCACACCCTTCATTAACCACCTTCTACCTTTATCTGCCTTCCTTTATCTTCAAGACACCATTCTTGTCCTAAAAAATCTCTCTGACCCTCCTCCTGTAGCATAATAGGGCATCCTGTAGCAATACAGGACCTCTTGTAGCGGACCTATAGTATTTCTTTCTTCAACTATTTTTTCCCCATACTTTGACTTTGGCCTAATGAAATTGAATAATTCCCCCCACACACTGTTATTTTATGATTAGGGAAGACTCTAGGACCAGTATAACCCATCCTTTCATCACTACAACCATCAGATAACAAAACAGAGTTAGAATTAGTATTTTTCTTCATAGGTACATTACAGATCGAATTCCTCATTTTCAAGCAAAGTGTGAGTAGATAAAATATGCATGCAAGTAGGTTATCCAAAGAGATAGTTGTCACATTGATGTGTTATCCAAAGTAGTGGATGTGCACATTGATGGAATTATGGTACCCAATACCGTGATTGATCTTGGGGCTTCAATCAGTGTAATGACCAGGGAAACCATGTCGAAGCTCAACCTCCAGGGGCTTTGAGTAAGACCACCATAAATAAAAGCTTGCAAAGCGGTGCATAATAGCTCCTGAGGGATTTATTTAGGATGTCATGGTCTCCATTGACTTATGGGAGTCCTCCGCTGATTTCCTGGTCCTCCAGCCCAAAAAAAAAATTAATGGATATGCCCTCATCTTAGGAAGACCCTTGTTGGCCACTTTTGATGCCTACATTCGTTGCAGGGCTAGAAACATGACTATTAAAAATGGACATTTGTTAAAACAGCTTGTGTTGTACCCCCATGATCAACCTTCTGTTGAACATGATTTACCCTTATGGTTAGAGGATGTGGAGGAGGAATAATTTTATTAGACATCCCTCTACCCAGTATACATTATAAAAACTGTTATAGGAGGGGGGCATCTTGATGAAGATGACCTTATTGACCATATCATATAGAATCAACCTCCCACTCCTATACTAGTTGATGAACTGATGAAATAATTTGAGTAGTCCTTGGGATGATTTGTGCTCCGTTGGCTCTAGCTTAGAACATGCCAATATTGTGGAAATCGGCCCATCTATAACCCTAAATATCAACCCCTCTCTCTGTATTGAGCAGGAATAATGATTATCCAATGTGTTGAGGCAACACCTGGATGCTTTTTCTTGTGATTATAAGGAAATGAAAGGTATGCATCCATCGATCTGTACTCATAATATTTACATCAAAGAGGGATGAAAGCCTGTGTGACAACCATAGAGAAGGATGAATCCAACTCTTAAGGACATTTTGAAAGAATAATTGCAGAAGTTGCTAGATGTACGGTTCATATATCCCATTTCATATAGTGAGTGGGTGTCACCTCTTGTTTTAGTCCACAAGAGGAATGGGAAGTGGAGGATTTGTGTTGATTATCGATAACTTAACAAGGATACAAAGAAGGACCAATTTCCTTTGCCCTTCATTGACCAAGTCTTATATGGCCTTGCAGGAAAGAAATTATTCTCCTTCCTAGGCGGATTGAGTGGATACAACCAAATTCAGATCAGCCTTGAATACCAAGATAAGACCACATTTACATATCCCTGTGGTACCTTTTCCTATAGAGCCCTTCCATTTGGTCTGTGAAATTCCCCTGCTACTTTCCATAGGGAATTTCTAAGTATCTTTGTTGAACTTTTTCATGACCCTATTGAGATATACATGGAGGATTTCACTCCTTATAGATGTGATTTCTAGGAAGCTCTTTCTAATTTGTGCAAAGTATTAAATAAATCCATCGAAATGAATATTTCAATGGGTCCTAAGAAATGTGTTTTTTTTATGAATGCAAGGATTGTCCTTGGCCATTCTATATCCAAGGAAGAGATACAAGTGGACCCAAATAAAATTTCCATCATCAAAATGGTCCCTATCCCTAAAAAACAAAGAGATGTCGGGAGTTTCCTTGGATTATCTAGGTATTATAGAAGGTTCATTAAAGACTTTAGTAAACTGGCTTCTCCCTTATTTGGATTGTTGGCTAAAGACTCACATTTTTGGTGGAAAAAAAATTTTCAAGAAACCTTCGAAGTACTGAAAGATAAGTTGACCTTGCACCCATGTTTAGGGGTCCCAACAGGGAATTACATTTCCATATACACACAGATGCATTAGATAAATTTGTAGGGGAAGCCTTAAGACAAGTGGAAGACAAATTGCCTTATGTTATTTATTTCATCAGTAAGAACCTTTCTAAAGCTGAGTGAAATTATACTATCACTGAAAAGGAACTCTTCGCAGTGGTACATTCTTTGAACAAGGTCAAGCATTATATCACTGGTTATGAAACTTTTTTTCACACTGATCATGCAACCATTAAGTATTGAATGAATAAAACTGATGTCGATGTTAGGATAATTAGATGGTTGTTATTATTGCAACAATTTGATTTCATTATTATTGATAAACTAGGGAAAGAGAATGTGGTTTCATATTTCTTGTCAAGACTAACCCTACCTGCAGAAAAGGAAGAAATGGTGGATGATCAACTTCCAGACGAACATCTCTTTTCCATCTCAGGGATTTCTCCTTGGTTTGCTGATATATCTAACTACTTGGTTGCTGGGAGGTTCCCTCCTAATCTATATTCCAAGGAGAAAAGAAATATTGTCAGGAAAAGTGCCCCATTCACTTGGAGTGGGGGGAATATTTTCAGACTAGGGCCATATCATATCCTGAGGAGGTGTGTGAGGGAAGAGGAGGTCTTTGACATCCTCTCACCATGCCATGATGGAACCTGTGGGGACCACTTTTCTGCTAAGAGGACAACCTTTAAATTTATACAATCAATTTATTATTGGCCCACTCTAGATTAGGATGCAAGGAGATACACCAACAGGTGTGATCAGTGCCAAAGGATGGGTAGGCCCAAACCCAAGAATAAAATTCCCTTACAAGATCAAGTGACTCTAGAGCCATTTAAGAAGTGGGGCATGGATTTCATTGGACCTATTGACATCCTATTAGGATAGAAGAAATATATCATTGTGTGCATTGATTACTTGACTAAATGAGCTGAAACAAATTAGTAAAGGAAATAACTAAGCAAAAGGTGGTTGAATTTCTGAGGGATAACATCTTCTGCAAGTTTGTTTTTCCAAGGGATTTAGTCATAGGTCAAGGAGCATAATGTACATCTAATATTATTTAAGATCTCATGAAGCAGCACCACATCAAGCACAAGGCATCCACTGCCTATCACGATCAAGAAAATTGGAAGGTGGAGGTCACAAATAGGGCACTAGAGAACATTCTTACCAAGGTTACTAACAAAAACAGAAAATATTAGGCAGACAAACTTGTGGAAGCCACTTAGGCCTACAACACCACATGGAATACCACCACTAGATTCACTCCATTTGAACTAGTCTACGGGAAGAAGGCCATGTTTTCTATTGAATTTTAATACAACGCATTGAGTATGGCAACTCAGTTAGACTTGGATCTCACTATAGCACAACAGGAGAGGTTTCTCTAACTCAATGGTCTAGATGAATTTAGGTTGCAATCTCTCCTGCACACTAAGGTAATACAACTACAAAGGAAGAATTGGCATGAAAAAACACATCAGAAAGAATACTTTTCAAGAAGGAGATTAGGCTCCGTTATATGATTCTAGATTTAAGGATTTCAAGGGAAATTTATTGACAAGATAGATGGGTCCCTCTCTAGTAGAGAAATGTCATGAGATTGGGTTTGTCTAGATCAGAAAAATTGATGAGGAAGGGTTTCCCTTACTTGTCAATGGTTATAGGTTGAAGTTATATAAAAAACCTCTATCTAAGGAAGAATTTATTAGTTCAATCAATAGTGAATTGAATGTGATTGGTAGCCTCACAGTCCTCAATCCACACAACTTCTAAATATATATATATATATATATATATATAAAGGACCTAGGTGAAAACCTCTATGAGGAATCTAAGGCCAACTATAGGGTTTAAAACCTCTCTGATGCAACCCACGAGAAAAAAAAACAAAAAACAAAAAACAAAATATATATATATAAGAAGATGAAAAGATCCCCGACTCAAAACCTCCTCTAAGGCACCTAGGGTAGGCATGCATGTTCAAAACCTCTACATAGGAAGCCTATATGTCTCAAAAAAAAAGGGAGAAACACAAGGAAGGAGTTCTTACACTAATTTTTCTAACATCTTTCTTTTGCAGAACTTGAGACAGTAAACATAACCATGCCTACATAATAGATTCTACAACATAATAGATTCTACAAGTTCATTCCTCCATTTTTCTAACCATCCATTACATTTTCACCCTCTTCACTCACCTCCATACCTCTTTACATCCTCTATCCAGCAATAGAATCATGTTTTGCCTCCTTTTTGAATTGCTACAAGATTGTCCTGAAATGCTACAATAGCAGCCTGAAATGCTACAGAAGGAGCCCGAAATGCTACAAGAGGCAAATCCGATGGGAGGAAGGGGCAAAAATGTCATGTATTCTCTAGGAAATGTTGAAGAGAGCTCCACCCATATCACCTTCATCACTCATCCACTCCATCTAGCCAAGAGTCATCTTCAAATTTCACTCTGCCCTACATAAAAAAAAAAAAAAAAAAAAAAAAAAATAAAAAAATAAAAAAAAATAGAAAAGGTTTTGTCATCAACTTTTCCACCACCTCTTGATTATTTTAATCTTATCCTTATACCTTTTATGACTTTCCCTCAATCCCACATGCAATATGTGGTCTCGTAGAGGAATTAAGTGACTGTTACAGGAAGGATATTCCTCCTATAGCAGCTTGTACAGGTGCAACAGAACTCAACATCAATTTTTTCACCCACAAAGCAGAAGATCCAACCACCTTGAGCATTATGAAGCCATTTTTGAAGTTGATATGGGGCACACCCTCCCTAGAAAACAGATATCATATAATATATCCACTCCACCAACAATAGATTGGACACTGAGAAGAAACCTACACACACACAACAATATTATCAGTCAAATAATAATTAGGCTATGAGGATTTGTTCAGAAGAAATCTAAGGAAATAAACACCTTCAAGATCATCATATTATAAATTCCAACTCCAACATGCAAGCTTCTCTAGCATTTCGACATCACAGGTAGGCTCAGGTATGACAACCCTCACCTCTTCCCTATGCATATAATGATAAAATGTGTAATGGTCAAGAAAGGAATTTTTTATGGGCTGGAGGTGGCCAGAAAACTTGGTCACCTTTGATTAGTAAACTAAATTTCATTCAGTCACACATGCAATGTGGAAAATTCAACTCAAGTGAGTTGGTGATTATGAAGAGTGAGGTGATGATCACAAGGAGATGGGTGATGATTGCAAGTAGGTACAATGATTAAAAAAGGGAAGTTCATGAAAGAGCCATGTCACCAAAGCGCTCTGAGCCTTTACCACAAAAATAAATATTGAGTACAAGGCTCGACTCCATCTTTATAATCGCCCATTTCTAGAAAACAGTTAGATAAGGATGGGAAAGTGTTATCATAGATTGTCTAGGGTGCCATCGAGTTGCTTCGAACAATGTTTGCAGGTGCTATAGGAGAAGCTATATGAGGAGCTACATGAGGCTCTGAACTACTACAAGAGGCTATGAACTACTACAGAAGGCCCGAAAGGAAGCTACAAGAGATAATTGAATGGATAAAAGGAGCAAAAACTACCCAAAGTTTCCCTCAAACCCTCATGCACATGACAAAATTATCTTGAAAGGAGTAAGTGGCTCTCTCCCTCTTTGATTTCCATACATATGCACGAAGAATTATTCTTGAACTAAGTAACCTATATCAACAATTATGCAGTATTCCCCTTTAGAAATTGTTATATGTGAAGGAAATATAGGGTCGGGGGAAAGTTTGTTTTGATAAAAAAAAATGATTAACATCCTTCTTCCCCTCTAATAGAAAGGAAAACTTGACATTGTCTCTACAACTAAGACTGATATAAGGCCAAAATTTGAAATGCACCTCAGTAATCTCGAGAAGGAGCAATATGAGAAATGGGGGGAGGTTTCAATACAAGAGAGCCCATAGACACAAAAATAATTAATCAACATCCTCTTGTGGTAAATATTTTTCTAAGACATTAGTGGATGGGCTTCTTTAAATAGTTGAACGAGCATGATGATAATATAACCTAGGAATTTTCCATGGTACTAAATCCTCAGGGGGGAGATAGTGCCACTACTGTAGTTAGAGGCCTTTCCATCTCTCTAATTGTTGAACTCATAAGCAGAGTGACTAACTTACCCTTAGGAATTTGATGGAGAAAGGAGGATAAAGTAGTGTGTGTCACAACCAGGAAGAACTTCTTCATTATGAGATAAAATCATGTAGAAGATAAAAATGGAGTTAGAAGGGAGAGCCTACCTTACCCCTAGGATGAAGTGGTCTATCATATCCTCAAATACATATATTGTGAGGGGAGGTTGAGCATTGTATATGCCTATCATTTTAGGTTGATCCATGATCTGAGATTCACAGCATAATTACCCATTCCATAGAGACTCAGTGTTCCCCATTTCCTCATACAATCTATCATTGAAATGAGACATAAAGTGAGGGAAAGGAAGTGCCAAAATAATTCCCACCATGGCCTCATTAATTTGATTTTAATGGATTCTCACATTCACCTAAGGAATTCTATACTATGGACTGATTGTGTAGACATAGACAGGAAAATTTTCATTGAAACCCAAGCCATCACACATGAAGAAACACCAACCTCTAGCATTGGAGGTAGGGAAGGAAGGAAGGAAGAAGAGGAGGCAACAGAAACAAAGGAAGAAGAGGCAGAAATTGAGGAAGGAGAAGGGGAGAAACAAGGGACAGAGAAAGAGGACCCTTAGGGGACCTCCAAGCCTCAAGAGACAGAAAAACAAAGACATCAAATAAGTCTTTCTCCAGGGAACACCAAGCAAGAAGTGGTTGCAACATTGGCCACATTGGGCACACCTGTCAAGCCCAAAAGGAGGCAGCCAAGGCAAGGTCCATTATACTTTAAAACAAGGAAGAGCACCAGGATAAGGCAAAGGAAATCTCAACCTCCTTCAAAAATCCCTATCATTATCAATGATTCAACAATAAATAAGGAAGAAGTGGGACCTAGTGAGGGAAAAATAGAAGAATTACCTCTCCTCGAGCCAAAACCAAGCAACATGTGCTACATATGGGAAGGACCACCACTAGGGAAATCCCCTTTAAGGGGATCAAGACACAACCTTCCTTGTTACATAAAGAAAAATAAGAGTTACAGGAGGAAACAAAGTAGCTACAGGAGAAACTGGGGCTGCTACAAGAGCAGCAGCAGGTGTTACAGGAAGAGGAAACCACCCAAAAGAAGATGAAAAATGCCTCCAAGGGCTCCAAGAGCCTAATCCACAAACCAATTTGGAATCCTACTATAAATTTTTTGAGGGAGGTAAGATTATACCTGAGAAATTTTCCATCCCCCTATTCTTTTAGTTAGAGAAGGAAAGAGGTAGAACACATAGATGGATGCAAATTGCAAAATCCAAAAATTTAGAAGATGTGGACCTCATGGAGGAGAGGGTCAATGAAATGGGAAAATAAGTGAATGATATAAAACTAAGGGAATCAATCATGAGAGATAAGCTACAGGAAAAAAACATATGGCTAAGAGATCAGTTGCAAGAAAAAGAGACACAACTTACTACAATGGCAAGTCTGTATATGGAAGCCATAAAATGTAGCCATCCATCTAAATCCTATGCCATTTTCCTCAAGGAGCAGTGGTTTTAGTTACAAATTAAGATATTGGCACAATATGGATCCCTGCCTTTCCAAGACTACATGAAATTCATTGAATTTTTCAAAGGGGAAAGTATTGAGGATACAGCCAAATTGGTTGAGTTCTACATGTACAATATGATCCTCATAGACATGAATTTACGGGGCCCCAAATCAATGGGAACATGAAATTGATGGAATTAGCCTCTTGGTTAATCCATGAGGAGACAAGGGCTAAGGAATTGAAACGGGTGATAACAAAAGAAGAGAAGGGGCCCTTATATATCAAAGCAGAACTAGTTATCCCTAAGGCTGTCATCAACAACCAGAATCTCATTTCCTATGATCATGAATTGGAACCTAGGAACATAGAAACCCAAGATAAATCCATCCTACATTTTTAGGACACTTTTAGGATGGTGGGGGTAGAAATTTTGCAAGCTTTCCAAATAATATGGCAAGACCTACCTCGTAGTTTACAAATCAGATAATATCACTCCCCGAGAAGACTAAGGAATTCCTTGGAGAGAACCCCACTATACAAAAGAATCATCCAGAGGTTGAAGATCATATGGATATGACCCAAACTTAGTTCTCCATTGTTATTAAGCCTACAAGAAAGAAGAAACCGAGCAGAGGAACCTAAATAATGGACATACATAGAAGCAAATGCAGGTTTCTATCCACAGGAGGGCACACCATCTAAGGTGCCTTGGGATGCCAAAGAAGGCACCAGGGATTGGAATGAGATTCATATCAGTGACTGAGTTGCTTAGAGGGTGGCTTAATAGGTCCGGGTGATGTTGAACCCTTAGTTAAACTTGAGAGGGGGGTGAATCAGTTTAACACATACATGGACTTTTAAAACTTTTCTCTTAAAACTTATTTACACCTTTACTTCATGATTAACTTAATATGTGAGCAATCTTTATTAGTGAGCAGCAAGTATCAAACAAATTTGTTAATGTAACAGCAGTATTAATATGTGAGTAACAAGTATTAAGCAGATTAGATAAACCACATCAACACATAGACATCACGCACATAGACACCATATATAAGTGGAAACCCATGAAGGGAGAAAACCACATCTTATTATTGTTGTGATGCAAAGGAAAGCTCCAACTCCCTCTCACCACTGATTTTCTGTAGGCACCAACCTACTTGAGGCTCCTACCTCAATTCTGCAAGCTACAACTTGCAAGGAAGCTCCAACTCCCATCAATTTTCTGCAGGCACCAACCTACAGGATGCTCCAACCTCAGTCAGCTACAACTGAAAGCTATCAAGCTGCAACTTGATAGGGAAGCTCCAACTTCCTGAATGTTTGCTGATTTACTTCAGATATCAGCTCTATTCTGTAGCTTCTCTTTTCTGCTCTTCTTATCTTAGTCTTCTCTGCCTTATTCTTCTATATTCTGCATTCTCTATATTTTCTCTCTCTCTCACACCCTCTCTCTTTTTCATATCAATGTGATATTATATATATAGGGTTCATCACATGACTCTTTACATTCCTCAGAGAATTTGAAGTGAATAGTCCTGACCTTTTGACTTATGTCTTCTCATTCCTTTATCCAACTCAATTATAATAATAATATTTACAAATTTCCATGCTACAGTGGGATTTTGTCTTTTCCTTAGGATACTTGCCTTTGCATCACAAACAATAAAAAAATTAATTACAACATTTACATTCACATTTTTAATTACATATTTCAATTTCACTCAGCCCCTTTTTGGATTTTGGCTTTACTGGATTTGTCTTTTCCTGCTGCTGTTAAGAACTTGTTCTGCATACCTTGGTTCACTGTAATTGTGTGCACCTGTGAATGTATACCTGTCAAACCTGTAATCTCTGTTTATCTCTGCATGTTCTCCTCTTCTTTTTCTTTTTCATAATTGCATTCAAGTTTCATGCCCAATCATTTCCCGAGTCCAGGCAATCTCACAATCTCTGCTTTGTTCTACGCTGACAGTTTCAATGCTTAAATCTGGAGTGTTAATAAATCAACCATATTCCCAGTTTAGCTTACGTGGCTCTCAATCTTCTTTTTCATTTATTTATCACTTGAAAAATAAATATATTCACAATTTTCGAACTTAATTCTGGCTCCCAGCTTATATAAATTATTTTCGATCTTTAATTATGCCACCAACCAACGTTCATACCTTCGTGACCTTATATTAACATTCTACGCCTTTTAAATGAATGATTTTATTATAAACGTTTGGCTCTGGGCCCCACCTATATAACCAATAGCCAATCAACCGCGCACACCATACCTGGCTTAACCTCCGCACACCTTCGTTAAACTTCGAGCACGTTCTGCGAATGATCGCCGTCGGATATCGAGCCTCCAGATCAACGATGTGTATCGATTTCGCTCGATGTCTTTAGTCGATGTATAACGTGTGAAGGCGCACTTTAACAAGCGGTTTTGGAATAGGTCCACAGGCCACGTGTCGATTCCTGTATGGAATCGCTCCTCCTCTGGGCAATACCACTTATGGTCAATAGGCGGTGCAAAATGGCAGGATGGTTTTCGGCAATCCGCGTTCTCTGTTCATCTGGTCGTGGTTCCGCTTCTCCCTATGCTCCAGGTTCCGGTACGCCTTTATTATTTACCAGGGTTTTATCAAATGTATAACACACAGTTCTATTTCTCTGTGCTCCCAAGGTTCTGTCACCCCGAATCATCAGCCTCCAGTTCGGCTCTCACCACCGTGGTTGATCTAGGAATGGGATTCCTTTCCAGCCTTTCTGCGCTTCGATAATCACCATAAACACATTAAACCTGGATGTGAACTCAACTTCTCACTACGTCTGAGTAGGGAACTCCTCCAATTTTCAACGGACCTCCATAATCCCTCACGAGGATTCATACCAACATTCGAACATAATTCTGATGTGGTCGGTCTTTCCTCGCATGACCATTAAATATTCACTAGATATAAAAAAACGTGTGTTGTGGCGCCAAGGTAAATATAGTTTCGCAGTCTTATCCCTCCAATTGCTTCTACAGGTATGGCTAGGCATACTAAATAATTTCACTGACATCAATTTATTTCAATCCCATGTAGAATCACTATCAACTTGGTTGTACAAAAATCTGCTACCATTCATCCAAAACTCATATGTTCCTGAAGCTCCTCTAAAACTGCCTCTTCTTCATGTCTCATGCCTTGTGAATAGTTTAGGTGCTGCTCCTGTCTTTACCTTTGCCATCAATGACAATATCTCCAACAGTCTCCCCCTTTGGCATTGATGGCAACACCCCCACCAATAATCCTATGCTTTTTCTGCTTTCCTTTTAGAAGTCCCTTTTTGCTTTTCCTCCCCCTTTGACATCAATGGCAAAGGGTTGCTCAATTCCTAGTTTGCTTTCTGCATTTCCTCTCTCTGAGTTATGTTTAGGCCCTCTTCTACTGACTTTGTACCATGCTGCTCCAGACTGATATATAAGACTTTTTGAGAGAACACTTTGAAGATTATCGATCTTGAATATACACTTGGTGTTCTTTTGCCTTAATCCTTTGATCCTGAGGACCTGTATTATACTTTCCCTGTTGGCCGATCTCCCCCTGGACTGATATTTCATTTTTTTCTCCCCCTGAACCTGTGCTTTCTCTTTATCTCAGAGAGTAGCATCAACAGATACTACCCCTAGTCTATCTCTTAAATATTCAAATGGTTCTCTTGCAAGTGGTTTGGTAAATATATCTGCTGTCTGTTCTTTTCTTGGTACATACTCTAGTTTTACTGTTTTTTGAGCTACTTGTTCTTGGATAAAATGATACTTGATTGGAATATGTTTGGTTTTTGAATGAAGTACAGGATTTTTAGATATACTTATAGCACTTGTATTATCACATTTGATTGAGATAGGTTCATCAATGCTTACCTTCATGTCTTGAAGAGTTTGCTTCATCCACATGACTTGTGTACAACATGCTGTTGCTGCTATATATTCTGCTTCAGCTGTAGACAGAGAGATGGATGTTTGTTTCTTGCTTAACCATGCCACCAGGATTTCTCCTAGATAGAAAGCACCTCCACTCGTACTTTTCCTGTCATCAACACAACTGGGCCAATCTGCATCTGTGTATGCTGATAAAGTGAATTTTTTGGTTTTAGGATACCAAAGTCTGTATTGTGTTGTTCCTTGTAGATATCTGAGTATTCTTTTTACTGCCAAAAGATGGTTTTGTTTAGGTGTTGCTTGATATCTTGCCACTAGTCCTACTGCTAGCATGATGTCTGGTCTTGATGCAGTAAGATACAATAGACTTCCAATCATGGATCTGTAGAGTTTTTGATCTATATCAGCAGACCCATCATCAGCACATAGCTTGCAACCTGTGGTCATGGGAGTTGACACAGGTTTGCAGTCCTCCATTTTGAACTTTTTCAGAATTTCCTTTAAGTATTTTTCTTGTGAGATGAATGTACCTGTGTTCTTTTGCTGAATTTGTAGTCCCAAGTAGAAACTGAATTCTCCAATCATGGACATTTCAAACTCTGTTTTCATCTCATCAGCAAACCCTCTTGCTAGTTCTTCTTTGTTGCTTCCAAACATGATGTCATCAACATATACTACAACAATCAGGAGTTCATTTTCATGGGCTTTTATGTATAGATTGTTGTCTACTCCACCTCTCTTAAAGCCTTGTTTTTGCAAATATTTATCCAGTCTTGAATACCAAGCACGGGGAGCCTGTTTCAATCCATATAAGGCCTTCTTCAGTCTGCAGACATAGTCTTCTTTGTCTGTCAATGAGAAGCCTTCTAGTTGTTCCATGTAGACTTCTTCTTCTAAGTCTCCATTCAGAAATGCAGATTTTACATCCATTTGATATACTTTGAAGTTTTGGTAGCATGCAAATGCCAGGAACATTCTGATAGCTTCCATTCTAGCTACAGGGGCAAATGTTTCTTCATAATCAAGTCCTTCAATTTGTGAGTATCCTTTGCAGACCATCCTGGCTTTATTCCTGATTACTTGTCCTTGCTCATTCATTTTGTTTTTGAATACCCATTTTGAACCAATGATATTCTTCTCAATTGGTCTAGGAACTAGTTCCCAAGTATTGTTCTTCTCAATTTGGTCCAATTCTTCATTCATTGCTTTTACCCAATACTTGTCCTTGTTGGCTTCTTCAAACTTCTTTGGCTCTATTTGTGATAACATTGCTATGTATACTTCTTTTGTCTGTTCAGCTAGTTGTCTTCTTGTTTGCACTCCTACACTCTTGTCTCCTATGATTTGTTCTTCTGGATGGTTCTTTTGAGTGTATCTTGAGGGATTTTTTGAGTTCAGTCCAGCATCTTCTGATGTTTTGCTTGTTTCATCATCATCCTGGTCCTCTTCTTCATGATTTTCTGATGGACTGTAACAGTCTGTATCTCTTGTATTGTTTGGAAGTTCTTCATCAAATCTCACATCAATACTTTCAACTATTTTCCGAAGAGTCTTGTTATAGCACCTGTACCCTTTACTTTTGGAAGCATATCCTAGAAAAATCCCTTCATCTTCTCTTGCATCAAATTTCCCAAGGTTTTCATCATTATTCTTTATGTAACACTTGCTACCAAAGATTCTGAAATGTTTGATTGAGGCTGGCTTTCCATGCCATAGTTCATAGGGAGTCTTGTCACTGCTTGGCCTTAAGTGAGCTTTATTAAGGATATGTACTGCTGTGTGCACTGCTTCTGCCCAGAAGGTTTGAGAAATATTATTCTCTTGCATCATGGCTCTGGCAATTTGTTGAACAGATCTGTTTTGTCTTTCTGCTACTCCATTCTGCTGAGGTGTTCCTGCAATAGTGAATTGTTGTTTTATGCCATGTTCATTGCATAGGTCAGCAAAGTCATAATCTGTAAATTCTCCTCCTTTGTCTGATCTGATACATTTTAGTTTGCATCCTGTTTGATTTTCTGCTAATGCTTTGAATATCTTAAATTTGTCCAGTGCTTCTGATTTGTTCTTGAGAAAAGAAACCCATGTCATTCTGGAGAAATCATCTATTATCAGCATGAAGTAGGATTCTCCACTTGGTGTTTTAGTTCTTGCAGGTCCACACAGATCCATGTGCACAAGCTGGAGTGGTCTTCTTGTTGATAGCTCATCTTTAGATTTAAAGGATGTGTGAGTCTGTTTCCCAAATTGACAAGATTTGCATATGGTATTTGAAGGCCTTTTTATTTCTGGCATATCTCTGACAGCTTTCTTCTTGCTCAGTCTGATGATATGGTCGAAGCTGAGATGTCCCAGTCTCCTATGCCATAACCATGACTCCTCAAGTTTGCTAAGATGGCAGGCTTCATCCTCCTCTTTTACTATGTAAACATTACTCTCTATTCGAACACCTTTGAGCAGAGTCTTTCCTGTTGTGCTTGATCTGACTTCACAATCTTGTGCTCTAAAGAGAACTTCACATCCTTTGTCACACATCTGACTGACACTCAATAAATTTGCTTTCAGTCCGTCTACAAATAGTACATCTTGGGCCTTTCCTCTGCCATTATCTATGCTGACTGAACCCTTTCCTTTGATCTTTCCTGACTTATCATTACCAAAATTAACATTACCAGATTTCTTTTCATCAAGAGTAATAAACTTACTTTTGTCTCCTGTCATGTGTTTAGAACAGCCACTGTCCAAATACCACTTTCTTTTCAGATCTTGAGCAGTTAGAGCCAGGTCACACTTATTCTCCTTCTTTTTCCACTGGAGGCATCCTTCTGTTTGATATCTTTTGTGAGGTGATGAATTGCATCCTTTTAGAGGACATTTGGAAGGCATATGTCCAGCTTGATTGCACATAAAGCATTTGATCATAGTTTTTGCAGAATTGTGAGTATGAGCAGAATTTCTTTGATTCATAAACCTCCTTGAAGTGTTGAAAATCAATCTTTGTCCATACTTTCTACACTCAATGATTTTATGGCCAAATTTTTTACAATAAAAACAGTAACCATAGAAGCAACTTGCATACCTGATGTGAGGTTGTTTTTTCCAGTTGTTTATTTGAGACAGTCTCTTTGTTGTTTGCATCTTTAGCTGGTTTGAAGTACTCCTCCTTGCATGACAGTAGGCAGCAATGTGTCCCAGCTTGTGGCAGACATAGCAGGTGGCATTCTTCATAGGAGGGAAGGATCTCCTTTGATGGTTTGCAAATTTGACAAACTCAGGAGTATATGAACCTTTTTCTGTTGTCTGAGTATTTCTTTCATTCTTTGTTATTCGAGGATTCTTCTGGGTTCTGTCTTCCTCCTTACATGCTTCTTCTTTTGTAGGAATTATTTGAGGTGCTTCATCAGCGTTCTTTGCTTTCACAAAAATTATATTTTTGTTTTCTTTTTCTTTGCCTTTACTTGATTCTCCTTCATAGCCTATCCCAGTTTTTATTAGAGGAGATCTTTGAGCATCCAAGATTTCATTCAACTTACCAGAGCTTGCAATTAGAGAAGGGTATATAGACACTTTATGTTGGGCACTTTCTAATTTCTTCCTCAGACATACAATTTCTTCTTCCAGCTTCTCTTGTTCTCGAGTTTTATCCTTGATTTGTTGAAGTAACATATCTTCAATCTTCTTGGCTTCTTCAAGCTTTACCTTCAGTTGCATGAGGACTTCTGAATTTTGTTCTTCTTTCACATATTTGAGGAGAATCTCTTTTTGCTTTCTGCATTTTAGTTTGAGTCTGTCAATCTCCTCCAGAGCACTTCTTAGCTCCCCCTCAAGGTCGACTTCCCCTTCTTCTTCTTCATCTTCTAGTAAGAGTCCTTCAAAATATTCTATGGCCATCAGTAAAAATTCAGAGGTTCCCTCTTCTCCAGAGGATTCATCTGAGTCTTCAGATGTACTGCTGTCTTGTTGAGCATAGAAGGATTTTCTGCTGAATTTATTTCCTTTCTGCAGTTCTTTGATGTGTTTTTCTCTGATTCTTGAGCCTAATTCCTTACTTTCTTGTGAGGACACTTAGCAGCATAATGTCCTACTCTTCCACAGTTAAAGCATTTGAAGGGAAGTTTACCTTTGTATCTACCTGAGCCTCTATCCAGTTTCTTGACAAATTTAGCTTCTTCTTCATCAGAGCAAGAGCATATGTCTTCTTTTTCTTCTTTCTTCTTTTCTGTTTTAAAAGTTGCTTCCCTCGTACTTGGCTTCTTTTGTGGGAGCCTCATCTCATATGCTGTTAGATTTCCAAGTCGCTGGTTCATGGTCAAGGTCTCCCAATCAGTTGTCTCTTCTATTGCAGACACCTTGGGATTAAATCTGGATGGGAGTGATCTTAGAATCTTTTGCACAACTATACTTTCTGGCATGGTTTCTCCAAGAGCTTTCATATTGTTAACAATTTTTGCAACTTTTAAGAAGAAGCTGCCAATATCTTCATCATCATTCCTTTTTAAATTTTCAAACTGGGCTCTATATATTTGAAGTTTGGCAGTCTTTACCTTTTTATTTCCCTCATGGATATTCTCTAGAGTGTCCCACATATCTTTGGTAGTCTTACTGTGCATTATTTTGATAAACTCAACTTCACATAGTCCATTTAAGATTGCATTCATTGCTTTTGCATTAGCTACAAAGCTTTGTTTAGCTTCTTTCTCTGAATCAGTTGACTTTGTGACATATCCAAATTCCACAGCATCCCAAACTTCTAATCCTAAAGACATTATATATGCTTTCATTCTGATTTTCCAAAAGGCATAATTTGCACCTGTAAAGAAAGGGGCTTTATTGTTTGAGCTTCCTTCTTGACTAGCCATCTTGAGAGCCTAGGATCTCCTTTCAGTTGTTAGACTGATATAAAAGGAACTGGATCCGATACCAATTGTTGAACCCTTAGTTAAACTGAGAGGGGGGGGTGAATCAGTTCAACACAGACATGGACTTTTGAAACTTTTCTCTTAAAACTTATTTACACATTTACTTCATGATCAACTTAATATGTGAGCAATATTTATTAGTGAGCAGCAAGTATCAAACAGATTTTTTAATGTAACAGCAGTCTTAATATGTGAGCAACAAGTATTAAGCAGATTAGATAAACCACATCAACAGATAGACATCATGCACAGAGACACCAGACATAAGTGGAAACCCATGAAGGGAGAAAACCACATCTTATTATTGTTGTGATGCAAAGGCAAACTCCAACTCCCTCTCACCACTGATTTTCTGTAGGCACCAACCTACAGGGGGCTCCTACCTCAATTCTGCAAGCTACAACTTGCAAGGAAGCTCCAACTCCCATTAATTTTCTGCAGGCACCAACCTACAGGAGGCTCCAACCTCAGTCAGCTACAACTGACAGCTATCAAGCTGCAACTTGATAGGGAAGCTCCAACTTCCTCAATTTCTCAAACTGAATGTTTGCTGATTTACTTCAAATATCAGCTCTGTTCTGTAGCTTCTCTTTTCTGCTCTTCTTATCTTAGTCTTCTTTGCCTTATTCTTCTATATTCTGCATTCTCTATATTTTCTCTCTCTCTCACACCCTCTCTCTTTTTCATATCAATGTGATATTCTATATATAGGGTTCATCACATGACTCTTTACATTCCTCAGAGAATTTGAAGTGAATAGTCCTGACCTTTTGACTTCTGTCTTCTCATTCCTTTATCCAACTCAATTATAATAATAATATGTACAAATTTCCATGCTACAGTGGGATTTTGTCTTTTTCCTTAAGATACTTGCCTTTGCATCACAAACAATAAAAAAATTAATTACAACATTTACATTCACATTTTTAATTACATATTTCAATTTCACTCAGCCCCTTTTTTTGGATTTTGGCTTTACTGGATTTGTCTTTTCCTGCTGCTGTTAAGAACTTGTTCTGCATACCTTGGTTCACTGTAATTGTGTGCACCTGTGAATGTATACCTGTCAAACCTGTAATCTCTGTTTATCTCTGCATGCTCTCCTCTTCTTTTTCTTTTTCATAATTTCATTCAAGTTTCATGCCCAATCATTTCCCAAGTCCGGGCAATCTCACAATCTCTGCTTTGTTCTACGCTAGCAGTTTCAATGCTTAAATCTGGAGTGTTAATAAATCAACCATATTCCCAGTTTAGCTTACGTGGCTCTTAATCTTCTTTTCATTTATTTATCACTTGAAAAATAAATATATTCGCAACTTTCGAACTTAATTCTGGCTCCCAGCTTATATAAATTATTTTCGATCTTTAATTATGCCACCAACCAATGTTCATACCTTCGTGACCTTATATTAACATTCAACGCCTTTTAAATGAATGACTTTATTGTAAACGTTTGGCTCCGGGCCCCACCTATATAACCAATAGCCAATCAACCGCGCGCACCGTACCTGGCTTAACCTCCGCACACCTTCCTTAAACTTTGAGCACGTTCTGCGAATGATCGCCGTCAGATATCGAGCCTCCAGATCAATGGTGTGTATCAATTTCGTTCGATGTCTTTAGTCGATGTATAACGCGCGAAGGCGCACTTTAACAAGTGATTTTGGAATATGTCCACAAGACACATGTCGATTACTGTATGGAATCGCTCCTCCTCCGGGCAATACCACTTATGGTCGATAGGCGGTGCGAAATGGCAGGATGGTTTTCGGCAATCCGCGTTCACTGTTCATCTGGTCATGGTTCCGCTTCTCCCTATGCTCCAGGTTCCGGTCCGCCTTTATTATTTACCAGGGTTTTATCAAATGTATAACGCACAATTATATTTCTCTGTGCTCCCAAGGTTCTGTCACCCTGAATCATCAGCCTCCAGTTCGGCTCTCACCACCGTGGTTGATCTAGGAATGGGATTCCTTTCCGGCCTTTCTGTGCTTCGATAATCACCATAAACACGTTAACCCTGGACGTGAACTCAACTTCTCACTACGTCTGAGCAGGGAACTCCTCCAATTTTCAACGGACCTTCATAATCCCTCACGAGGATTCATACCATCCTTCGAACAGAATTCTGATATGGTCAGTCTTTCCTCGCATGACCATTAAATATTCACTAGATATAAAAAAACTTGTGCTGTGGCGCCAAGGTAAATATAATTTCACAGTCTTATCCCTATAATTGCTTCTACAGGTATGGCTAGGCATACTAAATAATTTCACTGACATCAATTTATTTCAATCCCATGTAGAATCACTATCAACTTGGTTGTACAGAAATCTGCTACCATTCATCCAGAACTCATATGTTCACAAAGGGTTTAACTCGATAGATGCACAATAATCCTCTTTTCTTTCTCTAATGCTGCTCCTTGCTCCTAAAGCTCCTCTAAAACTTTCTCTTCTTCATGTCCCATGCCTTGTGAATAGTTTAGGTGCTGCTCCTGTCTTTACTTTTGCCATCAATGACAACATTTCCAATAGGTGATAATGGAATCCATCAACAAGTGTACTTTTAATTTAATTGTACTATCCTCCAACCCTTAAAACTCTTATTTTCTCACATTAATTCACATTTTTAGCCATAATATGCTTATTAGGAAGACTAAAGTGTGTTTTTCATATTGTATGGACTAATGTGGTTAATGTGCAAGAAAAGAATCATTTTTGAAGGCATTTAATATGCAGGGGATGTATGGACACAACCAAGAGAGAATATAGGGGGCTTTCCCATCTCATTAACTATCTAACTCGGCTTGAGGTTACAGAATCCTCACTCATAGCTCAAATTCACTAGCAGCTGAGGGAATCCAAGTACATGTGAAGATCAAGGAGGACCAGATCCACAAATATTGAGATCTTGGAGGGAATAACTCCTCTTTTCAAGGGGGCTTCCATCAACTACCTTTTTGTATAAATAAACCATCCAAGAGGCTCATTAGAATTCAAATTTTTGTTGCAGCTAGGAGTAGTTATTGTGAGCCTAGCTCTTGACATTGTTATTATTATTTTTCATGATGTATGTGACTATCATTTTATTTTAATGAGAATTTTACCATTGGTATGCATTTGAGTTAGTTTTGGAGGGTTGAAACCCTTGGTTTTGGGCCAAAACCATAGGCTTTAGTCCCTCTCTTGTATTTCTTTCTTGTTTTTTATTAAAATCATTGCAATTATTTCTTTGTTCCAGTAGATGTTATATCATAAAATATTGTGATTGCATTCTTTATTATCACCTCTATTGTGGGAAGAGTGATTGGAAAGATCCACAATAACACCTCTAAAATATTTGTTTATGATTTCTTGGAAAGTGTTAGGTATTAGATTGAAATCTCTCTGCATGTTTAATCTCTACAACTTACGAGTCGGTAGCATTAGTTTGGAAATTGGAGTTGTGTTGTAGCCTAGAATAAAGTTCAATTAAATTCAACTCATATTTTTCATCATTATTTAGTTTGCTGCAATAATGATAATTGGATGGATGTACTTGGATAGCTGCAAGAACTGTGCTATTTTGCAGGGGTGGGCACACCTTTCCACATCCTCCTGGACCTTTCATCTTCCTCCTAAGCTCCTCACCTAATTACTTCTAAATTTTGTCTTTGAATTGACTCTATTAGGGTAAATGAAGGACATTGTGAGCATCAGCTTTGGTGCAAGATAGGCCTCTAATGAGTATCAATATTTGCTAAGGGGCTCCTAATAATCCAAATGGGATCCAAAAAGGCCAAAAATTCAAATTCATCAGATTTGAGTGAAACTCATTCCATTGCGTAGTGATCAAAAAATTGATTCCAACATAAGTTGAATGGGAAAAATTTGACTCTGTATGAAAAATTTATTAAAGGTCAAGCTTTTGGTCAAAGGAAGTCAAAAATTCAAGGTCAAACTAGTCAAAGTCAGTGGTCAAGTTCATGGTTCCAGCATGAAAGGTTCTGCTTCAGGGTTCCACTTTAGAGTTCCAGCGCTAATGAAATATTGATAAGTGGCATTTTTTTCGTTAGTTGCATAGAGACCAACCACGAGGCAACATGTGGCCCTGTAAGAGGGCGACACATGGCCTTTACGGATTGGAAAAAAAATTATGTGGACGACCAACCAAACTTGGAGGGATTTGATCCCTTGACTTGACACCGAAAAACCACATGCCTCGCCATCATACCATACAGTTGGGTCTTGATAACTATATGGCGCCTCATATATTTAATGGGATAATGTTTATTATTAAACAAAAAAAATAACGGAAACCCACCAAGATTGGCGACCCTTGCCATATCTCCACCAATGATATCATGCTATCTGCCTTCGTTATAGTTAGTACCTTTACATTATGGTGATAAGGCCTACGAGCCATTAACTTTATTTTTTATATATGGTGTGTGGTGTGGGGTGGCAGATCTGTTGAACCTGCCACCAAATCATTTGTATTTTTTTTTTTTATATTATATCCAATGTATCGTATCACACTATTATATCCAATGTATCGTAACACATTATTATATCCAATATATAGTATCACACCAACCGACGGGTGAGTCATAATTTTATCCCCTGACCTCTCCCAAACTATTATAAAAAATTTCCATTGCGCCACAGGAGGGACAAGTAATTTTTATGCAGCAGGAGGAGTTTTTATGTAGAGAAAGGAAATGATACAAGCCATCACTGAACTTGCAGGTGTCATTTTCTATTGTGTGGTTTGTTATTAATGTCTATTGGCTGCAATTTCATTCCAAGTTTACATGTCATTTAAATTAAGCTTTGTTTAAAGGTGATTTTAATTACACGCAAACACTTTTAAAGGGTTAACAAACCAAGTAACAATTTTAATCAGGATTCAAATCAAGTGGCATTAGAGTGTTTACTGATAGTTTGGTTTAAGTGTGCATGATCACCAGGAGCAAGTCAAGGCGTGATGAAGGAGATACAAAAGTTGGCTCGAGAAGAAGAATAGTTCGTGGAGAAGAGATGCCTGCAGAAGGCGGTGAAGAACATCCTTTCAGATTTGATGCAGCCTTTGTGGATGATTTCATGACTTTGTGAGCCATGGTTGAGGAGATGTACCATGAGTTCAAAAAGGAGAAAGAGGTAGATAAACCCAAGGATGAGGAAGTCAAAGCTTCACATTCTGAAAATACTAAACATGAAGGACCATCTGATTCAGGTAAAAAGATAGAAATTGATGATGATAAAAAAGTCCTTTCTATTCTCTTTTTAGTGTTCAACCTCAACCATCTTCTCCAAAACCTTTGCTTAAATTGGATGTGAAATTTGACTTACCCATGTATAATGGAAAAATAAATGCTGATAAAATTGATAATTGGATTATATATATGGAGGTGTATTGTAGTGTGCAACATAGTTATGATGATGTGGTCAATATTTGATTGGCTTCACGTCGTCTAGAAGGAGCAACACTCCTCTAGTGGCAGAGTAAGTTACAACATGGAACTCAACAGATTGGTAAGATTTTTCCATCATGGCATGATTTTTTTTATGCACTTAGAAATAAATTCTACCTATTGGGATATAAGGAGAGAGCCTTAATAGAATGGCAAAGTATTAAAGTTAGGAAAAGACAATCAATGCAGGAATACACAGATAAATTTCGCAAGAAGGCGTTAATGCTTGATATTCCCTTACACACACAAGAAAATAAAATGAAATATATAGGAGGATTACCTGAATATATTTGAAATATTAGTTTCACGTTTATTCCTACTAACCTGGATGAAGTGGTTGTTCAAGAAAATTATATTGAAGTAGGAAAATCTGGAGTTGGTTTATCATCAAAATAAACATCCAGAAAAGAGGGCAAAGGCAAGGGAAAAACCAAGAGCACAAATTCCATTAAGATGGAAGAGGAGAAGCTATTGCAAGCATTGCAAGAAGGACGGGTATGAAGAAGAACATTTTTGGAAACTACACCCTGACAAGCGACCAAAGCGGTTCAAAGAAAAGAAGGGTAAGAAAAAATTTGCATCAATAAAAACGCCAACATATGTGGGTTCAGAATCAAGTGATGAGGCTCAAATTACAGTAGGTTTGGTAGGTAAATCTGATGATGGTAATGATTTTGATAGTTCATGTGATATGGAAAAATGCCAATTATTTCATATAAGGGCCATTATGAATCATACTAAGCTCGAAAATTTGTTAAATAATGGGTCTCAATATAATCTAATTTCTGAGGAAGTGGTTAAGAAGTTGGGATTAAAAACTAAAAACATTGTAAACCTTGCACATTAAATTGGATGAGAAAAAATCATAAATTTCCAGTAACTAAGCAATGTATCTTACAATTTGAAATCACATCTCAATTTTTGGATAAGGTCACATGTTATTTAGTGTCGCTAGATGCATGTGGAATGGTCTTAGGTAGCCCATATTTATATGATTGGAAAGCAATATTCTATAGGGAAAAAAATCAATATCATTTTTTTTAAAGGGGATTTGGATATATTTTGCATTCTCATCCTATAAAGGAAAATACATATTTTCAAACAATGAAACAATTAAATAAGGCAACTTATGCAAGTATAAAAATGTGTGTACCATCGACAACACTTAATCATAAAACAATTAAAACAAAATAGAAAAATGTGCTTAAGGAATCAAAAATTGTGTAACAAGTATCAGTGCATGATAAGTTGAGTTGTATTCTAGTTATGAAGAGTCAGTAGGGTACATTTTCATTTATGTCAGTATGTTCAATGTTGTTATTCATCTTTTTTCTATTCAACAGTGTGTGGTTCATAACAAAAAACATGGGTGTAGATATCGATGGAAAATGGAACAATGTGCTTTGCATTTTTTATGTTGTACTGATGATTGTGTGGATGAGTAACATGTACAAATTCAGAACAGGTTGGCCAAAGATATTGGGTAGGTGGAGAGACATTTTCTTCACCTTCAAACATTGTAGAAAACCTTTTGGAGGTCGAAAATATCTCAGTGGGAAGGAATGATCCAAATGGGATCCAAAAAGGAAAAAAAATAAAATTCATTAGATTTGAGAAAAACGCATCCCATCGCATAGAGCTTGAAAAACTGATTGCAACGCAAATTGAACAAGAAAAATATGACTCTGTATGCAGACGTTATTAAAGGTCAAAGTTATGGGCAAAGGAGGTCGAAAATTCAAGGTCAAACTGGTCAAAGTCAATGGTCGATTTCATGACTCCAGCAGGCAAGGTTCTACTTCAGGGTTCTGCTTCATAGTTCCAATGCCAATGAAATGTTAACAAGTGGGATTTTCTGGTTAGTTGCATAGATACCAACTGCAAGGTGACACATGGCCCTATCATAGGGAAACACACAGCCTTTACGGATTGGCCAAAAATTTACGTGGACGAACAACTGAACTCCGAGGTATTTGGTTCCCTAACCTGCCTCCGAAAAATTGCATGCCTCACTGTCATACCATATAGTTGGGTCTTGATAACTATATGGTGTCACATATATTTATAGGGATGATATTTATTATTAAACAAAAAAAATGGTGGAAGCCTGCTAAGATTGGCGACCCCCACCATACCTCTAGCAACGATATCATGTTATCTACCTTTACTACATTTAGTACTTCCACACTATGGTGATAAGGACTACAGGCCATTAATTTAAATTTATTTTTTATATATAGTGTGTGGTATGGGGTGGCGGGTCCATTGACCCCACCACCAAATCATTTGTATTTTTTTTTTATACTTTATCCAATGTATCATATCACACCAATCGGCAGGGAGGTCGATTTTACCCTCCGACCTCTCCCAGACTATTATAAAAAAATTCCACTGCGCAACAAGAGGGACAAGTGATTTTTATGCATTAAGAGGAGTTATTATGTCGAGAAAGGCAGTGAGACAACTAAACTTTGGAGGCTCATTGTGGGAGTTCTAAGAGGTCTTTTTTAGAGCAAAAAGTTGTGTTGGGTCTGTGAAGTCGTGAAAAACACAACAAGACCAGGCATGAGTCATTTTTATGTAAAATTGATGTACTTTGTTTGATTTGATTAATTAATATAGAAGGCCTCCCCACTAGAGATTGGGCCCAGAGATTAGGCTTTGAGATAACTGAACTATGTTATCGACTTGTTGGTGTCATTTTCTCTTATGTGCTTTGTTATTTATGATTATTTGCTACAATTTCATTTCAATTTCACATGTCATTTTAATTGAGCTTTTTTTAATAGTGATTTTAATTACATTCAATCATTTTTAAAGAGTTAACAAACCAAGTATCAATTTTGATCAGGATTCGAATAACCCACACCCTTCATTCACCTCCTTCTACCATCATCCACTTTCCTCTGCCTTCAAGACACCATTTTTGTCCTAAAAAATCTCTTGGAACCTCCTCTTATAGCAAAACATGGCCTCCTGTAGCAATATAGGACCTTTTGTAGCACCTCCTGTAGCATACACGTAGCATTGCTTTCTTCAGCCAATTCTACTCCATACTTTGACTTTGGCATAATTAATTTGAAGAATGGACCCCACACTATGATTTTATGATTAGGGAAGACTCTAGGACCACTCCAACCTCATCCTTTCATCACGGCAACCATCAGGTAGCAAAACAGAGTTATAATTAGTACTTTTCTTCATAGGTATGTTAAATATTGGATTCCTCATTTTCAAGAAAGTGTGAGTAGATAAATGATGCATGCAATTAGGTTATTGATTTAAATCAAGTGTGCAAGTAGAGTTGCATGATTTACTTTTGCAAATAGATTATCCTTTTTTTTCCTTTCATGCAATTTCAATTAACATTTACATTTGATGAATGCAATTTTCACCTTTGTCGTTAGAATCATGTACAATTATGTTTTCATAAGGATTTTTCACTGTAAGTAGTTGGAGGAGTGGTCTCTGAACACCTTAATATGATTCAATGAATGAGGGTGACATGAATAGAACCTAACCTGTTTTTCATATAGCACTATCACCTCTAAGTGTGTATGAACCCTGGGTTGATAATTTAAGTTGAGAAGCCCTTAGGAGTTGCAACATCCTTGGTGCAATATCAAGGCTCATCAGTTATTCCACGGGGAGTGGACGGTGGCATGGTAGCCATGAGAATGGAACAAGGGAAGTGTCAGACCTTAACTCGATATGTGTGTGTGTGTGTGTGTGTGTGTGTGTATGTGATGCCCATGATCAAGCCAATATTTATATACATACATAAATTACATTGTGACTGATAGGTTTTGTCAAGAGTCATTCTTGTATAAAAATGATGGTTTATATTCATTTAAAATAAATGTGGATGGCATGCAATATTCCTAGTTGTGTGAGGAGTCAACTTAGAAAAAGTGGCTCTCATTGATCTATGATTTTAACAAACATAAGAATATTATTCTTATATTGTGCCCATTTTTATATTATGAACAGGGAATGTTGAAGGATATATAAGTCGAATGAAATAATTATTATCTATGGCATGTTGGGACAATCTTGGATAAACCCAAAATCCTAGATTTGAATTATGGATGACTGCAACGAAGCGTGGGAAAGACTCTAGGGGTAGTGTTTCTTGGTGTCTATGGAGGGTGATGTTTTGGTCTTTATAATTTCAATGTTGTTGTGTACATGTTGTTTTGTGCTATATGTATTATGTATGTGTTGTACATTGTATTCATGATGATTATTATGTGTATGTGTATGTGTTGGAGTACACTATGTATACGTGCATGTGTTGTGTAATTTTTTGGGGTAGACATGTATGGGGCTGCGAAGGTGTGGAATACACTTATATTCCTATCGACACAAAACTACCAGGATTGGTAGTGCCCATTCGCAAGGTAGTGACTGGGATTAATCATATATAGATATCAATATCCTGAGATAAATCTAGATATATATATATATATATATATATATATATATATATATATATATATATATATATATATATATATATATATATATATATATATATATATATCCACCACTCTGTGATTTCTAGTTTTTAAATTGATCCAATGTGTGTTAATCAAAGAGAAGAGAAGAGAATAGAAGGCAAGACATAGGGTGCTTGCCAGGTTTGACAACTAACGAAGTGTGTGTACGAGGAGAAGAGAAGTGAAGGCACCAAGTGCTTTCTCGATTTGGTAACCGGTCTAGTGTTGATATGAGTGTAATAACTCCTCTAGGGTAAACATGAGATAATTATCACTATGATATGACCTGACCTATAAGTTCCAGTTATGGAAGTGGGGTCAACGAACCAGATGCAAAAAACCAACCCTCAAAGACTACAAACCACTCAAGTGCTTGACAACCACCCTAGGTGGTCAATCCCTAAAATGGAACTCTTTTTCGATGACTTAACTCCACAACTGCACCCTTGACACATTGTGCATGCATTTATGAGGCTATAACCACACCCATAAGCCTGTATACATGCATTTATGACCCCAAATCCCATGTTTTGTGTCAGCGGTTGCGATATCTATGCCACTTTTTCAGGCTAGCCTTCAAACCACTACCCATAACTACCTGTAACTTTCCAAAAACATTACTAAGATGATAACAATGTTACACAATCAGAGCTTGAATAAGATATTGACCAAAACATGCCTAGTATATGATTGGCATTTCATCAAACAAATAGTAAACATAGAAGCTACAAGTCATGAAGGCGTATCTGATCATAAAATTTTGAACTTCATATGAGAATCACTAAGAAGGCTCAATTCCCCCACAAATTTTTTGCAACAACACTTGTTAGCCCATGCATTCATCAACCATTCAATAACTTATCAAATCATGAACAAGATCCACAACTATATCACATCATAGAACCATGCATATAACCAGCATATAACCAGAATAAAAACCATGACAAATCAAACATAAGATCGCCATAATAATCAGTACGAGTACTCATAGATCATAATAGGAAAATAGATCATACTAACATATGCAAATTCTAACTAAGTCAGAGACTTCCACCTACCACCCGATCATAGATTGGGTTGAACAAAATCCCTCTTTCAGCCAATCACCTCTACGTCGTATTATAATCATAAATGTGGGATCATAAGGGCTAAAGAAAAATAGAACCAACCAGAGCTTCTAAAGGCAAAACCACCTCAACTCTCAACCACAGTGATCTCACCTATACAATCTAGAAATCACTAACATTAACCAGATCGGTCTCTACCCAAGTTGTCCATGGCTCTAGGGACTAATAACTCAACCCACAACCTCCAAGGAACCCAAGTTGTTACAAGGATCCAGAGATCTCCCATATCAAGCCATAGCCTCTAGGGAACCCAAGTTCTTTAAGGGCTCTAGAGAATTTATACCAACCCATAGCCATAGGGAACCTGAGAACCAACTGGAAAATCCAAATGGGGAACCCACCACACCATGGATTTCCAGGAAGTGGCAAAGCAAGGTTGAAA
This sequence comes from Pinus albicaulis, assembly GCA_034641835.2. Taxonomy (NCBI): domain Eukaryota; kingdom Viridiplantae; phylum Streptophyta; class Pinopsida; order Pinales; family Pinaceae; genus Pinus; species Pinus albicaulis. The sequence goes on along the minus strand of JAXQQM020064980.1, from coordinate 31,107 downwards.
CCATTGTCAATCTATGAAAATATCCATGCCAATGACAATACATAACCAAGTAATCACATGCATGTATCGTGCCTCCAAAAACCAGCAAGGAAATAAAACATGAAACTTGTTACCTGCAAAGTATTCATGTTGTAGTTGTTGATCCAACCTTCTCTTATGTTGCCCACCAATTACTTGTTTGTCCTTTTCTTGCTTTCTCCGAGTCCAAGTGAATGTTACAATGCTCTAAGAATGCTCTAAGTGTGCAAGAGAGTATGAGAGAGAGAGAGGATGAAAGGAGAGAGCCAAAACTAAAATGACGAAAAGCCATCAATTGTTTATCTAATGTCTTTTTATTATTGATGTCTCATTTTTATTCATTTTCCTTCATTTTTCCTTTAATTTCCCTTGCATGCACATTTGTGTCTTTTCTCCTTCCTTTTCTCCTATTTTCCTTTATTTCTCATAATTAAATTTCTATTATTTTCTTTTTTCCTTTGCCTTTCCTAATTTCCATAGCAATTAATAAACCATGAGTGATGCCTACTATAATATTTTCCCACCATTCAACTTGGAATATGTGTCCCATGACCTTGGTATTATTTTATTTACATGGAAAATCAACTAGGGGTTGTTACAAACCCCTCCCCCTTGGGGGAACACCGTCCTCTTTGTTCTATGATGCTTATAACCAGCAAAACATGCTACCCATGGAGCTTTATAACACAACTCGATGCAACATTTACAACATACCAACTGCTGAAAACATGATTGCCATATTTCTTATTGGAGCTTTATAACACAACTTGATTCGATATTTACAATGACAATTGTTGAAAACCATGATATCACCATACTACTTATTGGAGCTTTATAACACAACTCATTGTAGTATTAACAATACACATATGCATAATAAACATAAACTAAAACACATATACCAACACATTTGCTCAATCAACAAAAAAAGAAGGATATAAGGCCCACATATGATCAACCATCTCCCATGTAGCTTCATTGAGCCCAAAGTGATTCCACTGCACTTTAACCTGCTCGATTTCTTGGTTCTGGAGCATGAGTTGTTTTCGCTGCAAAATGTCATGAGGTTTTGGCTAGAACTCTCCATATGGTTCCACCTAAAATACAAACAAATCAATGATATTATCAACATCCTTGACATATATCTTAAGCAATGAAACATTGAAAACATCATGGAATTTCATTGTTTGCGGTAGTGAAAGTCTGTAGGTCACTAGTTTAATCCTCTCAAGAATCTCAAAAGGCCCACAATACTAAGGTGCCAACTTGGCACATGACCCAATCCTCAAGGAGATACTCTTGGGATTGATGCACAAGTACAAATTCTCCCCAAACTGAAACTCCTTGAATTCTCTATGTTGATATGCATAAATATTTTGCTTGTCATCTGCTACCTTAAAATTCCTTTTAACAACCTACATCTCATGCTTCATCTCAACCAACATATCTGGTCCAATTATTATCATGTTCAATGGATCACTCTAGCTAATATGAGTATTACAACTCTGCCCATAGAGAGCCTCAAATGTACTCATCCTCGAGGATTCCTGATACCCATTGTTGTAAAAAAACTCCACCATTGGAAGATACTCCTCCCACTTCCTCTGTTGATGCATGACATACATCCTCAACATATCCTCAAGAATCTTGTTAACCCTCTTTATTTTTCCATCTGTCTGCAAATGATAAGTTGTATTAAAGGCTAAATTTCTCCCCAATCCTGAAAATAACTCCTTCCAAAAACCTGGAAGTGAACATGGAATCTCTATCTGATATATCTTCTTGGGAACACCATGCAACCTCACTATCTCCCTGATGAAGACCTGAGTTACCTCGCTAGCTGAATTTGTAGACTTCACTGCAATGAAGTGAGCTACGTTGCTCAACCTTTCAACCACAACCATGAAGGAATCATGTTTTCTGGATGTCCTCGAAAAACCTATAATGAATTCAATGGAAATTACCTCACGTTTTCATTATGGAATTGAAATAGGCTGCAATATACTGGCTGGGTGCTTGCACTCATCCTTCACCCGCTGACAGTCCAAACATCTCATAGAAAACTTGGCCACCTGTTTCTTCAATTTTGGCCAATGAACTTATTAATAGTTTTCAAAGTCTTCTGATATCCTAGGTGGCCTAAATATGGCTTGACATGAAACTCCCTTAAGATAATCTTCTTCAACTCACTGTTATCTGGCACATAAATATTGTTCCTGAATCTAACCAAGCCATCTGTCATGAGGTGCCATACTCCTCATCTCTATCACCTTCAACATGTTGCTGCAACCTCTCGTTTAGTTATTGGTACCTGTCATCATGCTACCTCGCATGCAAGATCCTCTCCTATAAATCTATCCCATATGAACTCACAGTTGAAATGTGGTTCACCTTCACTCTCCTACTAAGAGCATCTGCAACCTTATTCTCCTTGCCCTTGATGTATCTGATCTCAAATTCAAACTCATGGAGTGTATCCAACCATCTAGCTTGCATGGAATTTAGATTAGGTTGGTCAAACAAGTGCCTCAAACCTCTGTGATCGCCCATCAGAACAAACCTCATGCCAAGGAGATAATGTCTCCACATCTTCAATGCATGAATGATATCTTCCAACTCAATATCATGAGTCACATACTTATGCTCGTGCTCATTCAACTTCCTTGATTCATAACATACTACATGTCCTTCCTATATGAGGACTCCACTAATTCCTTATTTGTAATAAATTTTACAAACCACAAACTCTTTATCTAGATCTGAAATCTTCAACACTATAGCATTTGTAAGTAAATTATTTAGTTGCTCAAAACTAGTTTCACACTCCTTAGAACATTCAAACTTCTTCCCTTTCCTCTACAAGGATGTGATAGGATAACCAATTTTTGAGAATTTCATGATGAACCTCCTGTAATAAACTTCCAGACCCATGAATGATCTGAATTCATCCACAATCCTAGGAATAGGCCACTCCATGATAGCTTTAATATTTTCTAAGTCGACTGCTATCCCTTCCTTGGAAATAATGCCCCAAGTAATGAATCTGAGACTGTAATAAATTGCACTTGCTAAGCTTGGCATACAATTGATGCTCTCTCAAAAATCTCAACACTACTGCCAGGTGCTTTACATGCTCATCCACATTCTTAGAATATACCAATATATCATCAACAAATAATATCAAAAACTTTTCCAGATTAGAATGCAACACATTATTCATCAAGCACATTAAAGTGGCTGGAGAATTAGTAATACCAAAAGGAACCACCACAAAATCATATCACAAACTCATAGTGTGTTAGGTCCCTATATTACTAGTATAGTCCCTTATTGTTGTTAGTGTAACCCCCTTATTGTTATTATTGTACCCTTGTAACCCCCATTTTGTTATTATTGTGCCCTTAAATTATTATTGTTAGGTCGGCTAGGATTACATTGTGGCCCACTAGGATTACATTATGGCCCCATGGACTCCTATATATAGAAAGGAGGTTTTGTAAATTGTATCATCCAATAATTGTTCATTTATGTAATGTATTGGAGGTTGCCCCCTCAAGTGGCTTATTTCTAAGGCGTTGATATCTCTTTTCTTCTATTTTTGGAGGTTACACAACATTTGGTATCGAGCTTTGGATTCTAGGGTTTCTTGCTCCAAACGGGTCATCGTGGAATTTTCGCTATAACTTTTTTTCTACGAAGTTTCAAGCTGAAATTTTTAGGGTGCGAAGCAAAATCTTGAGGAAGATTGTCTAAAAATTTCAGAGCTTGGTTCGCAATATTTTGGAAGATATGATCTGTGGAAGTTAGGTCTTTTTTCAGGCTCCTAAACAAGTCATCGTGGCATTTGCGCTATAACTTTTTTTCTACGAAGGTTCAGAATCTGAAATTTTTAGGGTGCGAAGCTGAAATCCTGAGGAAACTCATCGCAAAATTTCAGAACTTGTTTCGCAATATTTTTGGAGATATGATATGTGGAAGGTAGTGCTTTTTTAGGCTCCCGAATTTCATCTCAAAGAGGTGATCATGGGAAAAGTTCAATAACTCTCTCTTTGAGCATCGGATTGGAGTGCCGTAAAACATGGTCGCAAGTACATGGACTATAGTTTCTTAGCTATCAATTTCAGAGGTGAAGGATGAAACAATGACACGTGGAAAGTCGTACAAGTTCGCTCTATTGAACCAGTCCATAATTAGGTCATTGTGGGAGATTGGACATAACTTTGCCTTGGAGAATCCAAATCAGGTCAGACCTGTGGCATTCAAAAGAGAATTTAGAAGGCTACTTCATTGCTGAATTTAAGATATTGAAGAGCCACAATCACATAGATAATCCAATTTCAATATCGAGCTCCTCAAAATAAAGAAAAAGGTGTGTATTTTTTTTTCCAAATTTCATAATTCTTGTTTGAAGAATCAATTTGAATTGATTCCAAGGGCATATTGTAGAACAGATATCAGTATTGGGTTCTAAATAATGGCCCCAAAAAAGAATTCAACACCCATTAAGCCTTTAGGAGGCTCTACTATGACTCATGGAGACGAAGAATGGCAACATGACATATCAAAATTACAAGAGCAAGTGCAACAAATTTCGCTCTCGTAAAGAACAACAAAAAATGAAATGGAAGTTTTGAAGAAAGGCATGGAAACTAAGATGGACGGTTTGAAGAAAGGCGTGGAAGCTAAGACGAATGGAATAGAAGTGGCATGGAAGCTAAGATCGATGAAAAAATGAAAGACAACATGGAAAACATGAAGAAGGATCTAAAAGTAGACATCGAAGGTTTGGCAACGTTGATACAAGAAATGTTTCCTAATGGTGAAAAGATAGTAGAGGAAACTCATGATGAGAACAAAATAAATGTTAATCGTGATTTCATAACCTCTACTGTTGGAGGGAAGAACCACCATATTCCAAAAATGGATATGAGGAAGTTTGATGGAAAGGATCCTGTAACATGGATACTACAGATGGAGCAATATTTTGATCTCCATAATGTGCAAAACACACAAAAGGTACGCATTGCAACTTTGCATTTAGAACAAAATACATTTGTATGGTATCGATGGCTTTGCTCCCGTAAAAAAATTGTCACTTGGTCAATTTTTACGGAGGAAATGATAGCACATTATGAGGATACAAAGAGCAACACCTTCTTAGCCAATTGATAAATCTCAAACAAAAGGGTTTAGTGGGGCAGCACATTGAGGACTTCCAAAAATTGAATATAAGGGTAACTGATATTCCAGAGGAACACAGGATTGATCTCTTCATAGGCACTTTAAAGGATAACATACAACATGAAGTTCGCGTTTTGGAACCAGATTCATTGGAGAAGGCATTCAGGTTGGCAAGAAAAATTGAATGTAAAATTATGGCGACAAGGAAGCCTTCCACTCACTTCTATAAAGAAGTAAGTGTTGCTACGCCTAGATTTCCACAACCTACAAGGTTGACACCACAACAATTGGAAGAAAAAAGAGCAAAAGGGCTTTGCTACAGTTGTGATAGCAAATACACTAAAGGTCATAAGTGTGCTGAGAAGAAATTATTTTATATAGATTGTGAAGAGGAAGAAGAAAATGAACAAGAAGAGGATATACACCAGGAACCAGCCCTAGAAGAGGAAGAAATGAATCCGACCATATCGTGTAATGCACTGGCAGGAATTACCACTCCTCAAACTCTCAAGATAGAAGGACACATCAAGAAGAAAAAGGTAATAGTGTTGATTGATTCAGGTAGCACCCATAATTTTATTCATTGTAAGGTAGCCAAGGAATTAAATTGTTTCATATACCCAGCACCAGAATGTCAAGTGATGGTTGCAAATGGAGGAACTATAAATTTCTCTGGAAAATGCCATAATATCAAGCTAACCATGGGGGAATATGTATTGACTAGTTCAATGCTTTCCATTCCTATGGGAGGTGCTGATGTTGTACTAGGAGTACAATGGTTACAATCTTTGGGGACGGTAGCTTTTAATTTTCAAGAACTTTTCTTGAATTTTTTTTTAGAAGGAAAGGAAGTCGAATTACGGGGTATTGCAGGGAAGCCGGGAAAGATAATAAGCTCTAATGTCATGAAAAAGCTTCTAAAGAAAGAACAACAAGGTGTAATTGCACAATTATGCTCACTAGAAGTTCCAACATCAAAATCATCTATTTCTGCAGATCTCCAACAAGTCTTGGACAATCATTCCAAGGTGTTTGAAACTCCCAAAGGACTCCCACCTATTCGTGATCATGATCATGCTATTCATTTGATTCCAGGAAGTGTTCCTCCAAAAATTAGGCCTTATAGATATCCTTACTTCCAAAAGAGCGAAATTGAACGTATGATTGCAGAAATGTTAGAGGCGGGTATAATTCAACCTAGTCAAAGTTCTTTCTTTGCTCCCGTAGTATTGGTACACAAGAAGGATGGATCATGGTGAATGTGTCCGGATTATAGGGAGCTCAATAAGCTCACCATTAAAGATAAATTTCCCATTCCTGTGATTGATGAATTATTGGATGAATTACATGGAGCAATTTATTTTACCAAGTTGGATCTTCGTTCAGGATATCATCAAATTAGAATGAAGACTCAAGATATTCCAAAAACAGCATTTCGAACTCATGAGGGTCATTATGAATTTTTGGTCATGCCTTTTGGCCTTACCAATGCACCTTCTACATTTCAAAGGTTGATGAATTCCATTTTCAAACCCTTCCTTAGAAAATTTGTGCTAGTATTTTTTGATGATATACTAATCTACAGCAGGTCTTGGAAGGATCATGTTGAACATGTTGACAAGGTGCTCAAACTATTGCAGGAGAAACAATTATATGCAAAAAAATCCAAATGTTTCTTTGGAGTACAAGAGGTGGAATATCTGGTTCATATTGTATCTCACGAGGGTGTTAAAGTAGACCCTAACAAAATTAAAGCTATTAAGGAATGGAAAGTCCCCACAACCATAAAGCAGTTGCGAGGATTTCTTGGGTTAACAGGGTATTATCGCAAGTTTGTTAAGAATTATGGGAGAATAGCAGCACCTCTAACAACATTATTGAAGAAAGATGCATTTTCATGGACTCCTGAAGCAACTAAGGCCTTTGAACGTCTTAAAGAGACAATGTGCCTAGCACCGGTCTTAGCTACACCAGACTTCACAAAAACCTTTATTGTGGAATGTGATGCCTCAGGAAATGGAATTGGTGCAGTTTTAATGCAGGAAGGAAGACCCATTGCTTTTGAAAGTCGTCCAATCAAAGGAAAGTATTTACAAAAACCTATTTATGAGAAGGAAATGTTAGCAATAGTGCATGCACTAAAGAAATGGCGAACTTACCTAATGGGAAGACACTTCAAGGTAAAAACTGATCATGATAGTCTTAAATGATTTTTGGAACAAAGACTATCTTCAGAAGAGCAGCAAAAATGGGTCACAAAGATGTTGGATTATGACTTTGAGATAATCTACAAAAAAGGAAAGCTTAATGTTGTTGCAGATGCACTCTCAAGAAAGAATGAAGAGGTGGAAGCATTGCTTTGTGCCATTTCTATTTTCCAACCAGATTGGATAACTGAAGCAAGAGATGAATGGAAGAAGGAAAAAGATGTATGGACACTCATTCAAAAGTTGCAGCAAGATCCTAGTACATCTGATACATTTAGTTGGAAAAATGATTCCTTATGGTACAAAGATCGCTTATATCTTTGTAAGAATTCCCAACTAAAACAAAAGATTCTTCCGGAATTGCACACTTCTCCTTTAGGAGGACACTCAGGATTTTTAAAAACTTACCACAGGGTGAAGAAAGAATTTTTTTGGGATGGCCTTAAATCTGATATTCAAAATTTTGTGGAAGAATGTTTGGTTTTCCAGCAGAATAAAGTTGAGACAATTAAGACCCCGTGTCTTCTACAACCTTTATCCATTCCAAGTCAATGTTGGGAGGAGATTTCAATGGATTTTATCACAGGTTTACCTAAGTCCGAAGGAAAGAGTGTCATCATGGTGGTAGTTGATAGACTTACCAAGCATGCACACTTTTGTGCATTATCTCATCCATTTAAAGCAAGTACAGTTGCTACTACATTTATGGACAGAATTCAAAAGCTACATGGAAGCCCAAGGGTTATTGTGAGCGACAGAGATCCCATTTTTACCGGAAATTTTTGGACGGAGTTATTTTCTTGTTTGGGTACTCAATTAGCTCATAGCTCATCTTATCATCCTCAATCTGATGGTAAAACTGAGATAGTAAATAAATGTTTGGAAGGATATATTCGTTGTTTTGTATCTGATAAACAAACACAATGGGTCAAATGGTTACCTCTCGCTGAATGGTGGTATAACACTTCCTTCCATACTGCAGCAAAAATGACCCCATTTATGGCACTTTATGGATATCATCCACCATCCATCACATCATCTTTAAGGGAAAATTCGAAGGTTCAAGCAGTGGAAGATCACATCGAGCATCAGCAAGAAGTTCTCCAACTCTTAAAGGATAACCCGAATTTGGCACAAAATCGAATGAAACAACAGGCAGATCAACATCGTAGCGAGAGAAGTTTTGATGTAGGAGATTGGGTATTTTTACGGCTACAACCATATAAACAAATGTCCCTCAACCAAGCTAAGAAGGATAATAAATTATCGCCAAAGTACTATGGTCCTTACAAGGTGTTGCAAAAGATTGGTACTATGGCATACAAATTGGAGCTTCCTGCTTCTTCGCGAGTACATCCAGTTTTCCATGTTTCATGCTTAAAGAAGGTTATAGGTGAAAATCTTCCAGTTCAAACAATATTTCTATAACTTGATGAGGAAGAAAAAATCATATTGGAACCTCAAGCGGTCAAGGAAACAAGAACTCGACAACTACGGAATCGATCAATTTCAGAGTATCTCATCAAGTGGAAGAACTTACCCACTGAAGATTCTACATGGGAGGATGAGAATTTTATACAGAAGCACCCGGAGCTACTCAAGCATTGAGGACATCACTTTTTTGAAGGAGAGGGCATGTTAGGTCCCTATATTACTAGTATAGTCCTTTATTGTTGTTAGTGTAACCCCCTTATTGTTATTATTGTACCCTTGTAACCCCCATATTGTTATTATTGTGCCCTTAAATTATTATTGTTAGGTCGGCTAGGATTACATTGTGGCCCACTAGGATTATATTATGGCCCCATGGACTCCTATATATAGAAAGGAGGTTTTATAAATTGTATCATCCAAGAATTGTTCATTTATGTAATCTATTGGAGGTTGCCCCCTCGAAGTGGCTTATTTCTAAGGCGTTGATATCTCTTTTCTTCTATTTCTGGAGTTGGTTACACAACATCCCATACCTAGTACATAATGCAATCATGTAGATTTCTTCTTCTTTGATGCAAACCTAATGATATCATGATATCAGATCAGTCTTTGAAAACATTATTTCTACCTTTAACTTATCAAACAAGTCATCAATCCTCGATAATGGATACATGTTCTTGATGGTCACCTTGTTCAACTACCTATAATCAATGCACAATCTGAGATTACCTTCCTTATTCCTTATAAATGAGATCGGTGCACCCCAAGGCAATACACTTGGCCTTATGTATCCTTTATCAATAATTTCCTTAAGTTGCAAATTCAGTTCCACCAACTCTAGAGTGCTCATCCTGTATGGTGCCTTTTATGTTGGTGTTTCTACTAGCATCAACTCAATATATAAGTCCACTTCCCTATGAGTAACTCTAAAATATATACGGGAAACACATCTTGAAACTATTGCAAAACAACATACCTCTTCAGGACTTCCTTGCCCTCAACATCCTTCCATTTATCACTAGAAATATGCACTGCAAATAATAAGCATCCTTTCCTATGGTTGCACTTTGCTTGCATATTTGTAACCATTCACTAACGTAGGCTTCTTCTTTCCATGCGAGGCTCTTCTTTCCCCATCATCATCCAAGCACTCAATATCCTTGTCATAGCAATCCACTTTAGTCCTATGAATGAACAACCATTCCATTCCCAAAAGAATACTATATGAACCCAAAGGAATCACATTTCACTAGTACAAAATGGCTAATTAGTTACTAAAAAAATGACTAAAATTTGCATATAAACAACTATTTTCGAACGGTGACCAATAGTAGCTAATTTACAGTATCTTATAACACGGCCAACTTTTAGTCGTTTTTAGCTTAGTCATTAATTGGTTGTCTCAATTTTTTTTTCTAGTAATATATTTAGTCATTAATTTAGTCATTGATTTGATCATTGATTTAGTCATTAATTTGAACATTTATTTCGTCATTGATTTGATCATTAGTCTTTTCATTGATTTATGTGAAAATCCTAGATCCAAATTCCTACTGCAACAAATCTGAATTACTTCTTCTATTATGTTTCATAATTATTTCATTACTATTAAATATCAAATTAATTTTTGAAGCAGTCTACACAATAATATTGTGGAATAAATCTAAGTGCTGAAACAGTCTAAACAAAATATAATGAAAAACATCCACATGTGACATAGTTGTTTTTGGACTAAGTCCCTGGAAAAACACAACTTGGGAAAACCAGTGCAACAGATATGAGGGTTTGTATTATTAAGCAACTGAATATTGAATACAACTAGGGTGCCAACATCTGGAAAACCCTTCAGAGAAATCTAGACAATCTGGTGAAGAATGTGAGATATACCTCATTCTGCAAGTCTCCGATTGATTTGACAACATAGTGAAGCCCTCACTGCCTCTACGTGATTGCCTACATTGTAACTGCGTAAGCCTGTGTGGGAAAGCTTGAGGAACTGTGTCACCTTCCTTTGCAACTGATCTAGCTTATCTTAGACTGGATTTTGGCCCTCCTGGCTCAGAAACCCCAGCCTTTGGCTATCTCCAGACTGACTCTCAGAGACACTGCGTTGTTTCTGCGTGATTTCCTGCAGAGTCTGCATCACCTCTTCAGCAAATTGTGATGTCCCTCTCTGTGTCACCTCTGCCTCTCTCTGAAATTCACTCTTGGTCCACTTGAAAAATCTTTGTTTCTGCCCCTCTCTAGATCTGATCACTGAATCAGAATCACTTAATAGAAAACCTTGCCCTAGTTATTTGATCATTAATCAAAAGTTGTGTCTCCTCACAGAAATTTGAAAATGCTCAATGGCTCAAGTGTCACAACGTATTTTCCATAGGCCCCTCACCCTCCTTATATTCTTCCTGTGAAACTTCAACGGCCAAGATTAAAACATAATCAAGGGCTAAGATTAACTTGGAGGTGATCCATGACTATATCTAGAAGATTCACACTTATTTTAATTAATACCCTTTTAATTAATCAGTTTCCCTAAGTTTAGACTTAGGAAAACATTAAAAAATGATTAATTATTTTAATTAAACCATCTCTAAGTGGAATTTTCCAAAACTATTTCTGGGTTTTACGGAATACATGTGTCATAGCCTATATACAAAGTTACAAGGCTAGAGCACATCCGATGCTACAATAAATCAACAATTTAGTCATTAATTTCCACAATCAATGACCAAATATGCAACAAAATATATTACTAAACAATCACCCGAGAAAACCTATTAATGACCAAAGAAATTTGACCAAAATGTTGGTCGTGTTATAAGATACTATAAATTAACTACTAATAGTCATATATATGCAAATTTTAGTCGTCGTTTGAAACCAATTATCGACCAAACAAATATGACTAAATTTTGGTCGTATTATTAGATACTGTAAATTAGCTACTAATAGTCATATATGTGAAAAATTTAGTTATCATTTGTAATCAAAAATTTATAATTTGCAATAGTCATTTATCTTTTTATGGTAGTTTCATATTCATTATATAAATGACTACTTTAGTAGTTTATATTCATTTCATTTACTTTCATTAACAATCGTTATAAGCAAATAATTTAGTCATATATTCATTTTATTTATATTCATTATTAATAAACAAAAACTACTAATTTAGTAGTTTTAGATTGATTTTATGTGTTCATTATTATTCAACATAAATTAATTAGTATAATTTTGCAACTAAATTTTAAAAAAAAAATGTCATACAATATACATCTTCATCTAATATGAAAACGCAAAGTTGCATATGTTAATTACAATACTAAGTAATATCAAGTGAGACTATAAATAATTCCAACCACATAAATTATATTATATAAAATGTCAAGTATCACAATATGAGTTCCCAACTTAATATTGGTTGGAATACAATTTACACATGAAATATTGTTTCATCACTTCAAAACATTATCACTGTCTTGCAAAGGCATTGCAAGTGAATTTACCAACTTTGAAGACTTGACCATCAATCTCTATTTGTGTGTCATATGCGGGATATTGGCTCTATGGGTACCACTAGACCGGTACTCTTTTTTTTTTTTTAATTTGCATTTTGTTGCTCTAGTGTTATTGTTCTCCTATTTCTTCAATCTCTACTTCTTCGGTTGATAAATAGTGGACACTATGTGGCCAGACGACTTGTATAAACAAAACGAATAAAATGTCACAAATAGACACAGCAGAGCTAGCAATTTCTACTAAGAATGTCTCATGATACATTTTGGTAGTTGTATCGTTTCCTCTAGTTATCTCTAAGAATAGTGACACTTCAACAATAAAAGTGGTCAGTATAAATGGAGCAAAGTATTGTTGACACAAGATTACAACAAGAAAATAAAATAGTAAGACAAGACTTTGTAAATTGTGATACTAACCAGGAATTTAACTTCAATATAGTAATCTTCAATTATCAAAATACTATTCCAGGGGGAAAGGAATCCAATTCCCATAAGCCAAAAAATTATGTATGCCCCTTGTTTTCCCTTTAATTAATTGAGAAAGATTAGCACATGCAATTTCCATTTAGAATATCTGAAATTATTCTATAAATATTCAAAGAAAAACTTAATATTACTCATTCATTTTTCTCTGATGCAGACAAAACTGAATATGCTAACATATTTTTGAGTTGGAGAGTTTTGTAATTCATCATTTCCAAAATCATTGCTTATTGTCATGACTATTTTTTTAATGACCACACAACGGGCCTATATTTGATCAGAAAACATAGTTTTCAGAATATATTCCATTTTTCTAATTCAAAGCTAAATTTCCTTCCAGTTTATGATGTTCAAACAAACTAAAGTCATTTTCCTTTAACAAGTCATTGTTTAAATATCCCTTAGTCTAATCAATTTTTAACTTGCCTTTGATAACTTAGAGAGAATTGGAATCCAATGTAGAACAATGACAAAAATATTGTATTCATTCACACTTACCTAGATCCTAAACAAGCATTGAAGTGCTATATGAATCCAAGCATGTCTCACATTCCACTAGGAAACATAATTTTCAGATTTTGATTGTAACCCTTAAGGATTTCTAAAATTTGTAAACAAGTAACATCATAATTATTCTTCCTTAGTTCTCAAACCTTCTCCTGTGTGGATCTTGAGAAAATATGTGCATACACATCACATTATAGCATGTTGTCGAGTACATTTACAAGAAACCAATCATTCCAAATTTTATATTTTGTCAAAATTGAGGCATGTGTTAAATGCTCATTATCTACATCTCTGCACAATGGTGTCATTAATGATTTTAAGGTTATTGACTTGCTAGTATGATTTAATTGTTGATTTGTGAAAGATGTTTTTTCACTCCTATTATTAAATTTTTTATTTTTATGAATTATATATAGATACAATGGATGCTTAGAATAATAAAAGAGGCAATTATTTTTCCATCAATAGTGTTTAGTATTTGCATATGGTTTAAATTCAGTAGTTCTACAGGTGGTACTTAGGGTCAACCTAAACGGTTATTTCACATGCATCAAAAGAAGTAAAAAGTGATAATAGGAATGACTCATGTGAACTTTTCTAATCGTACATGTTGAATATGCAAGTGTTAATGTTGTTGTCCTCAATTTCTTATTGTAGTACCTATCAGCTGACAAATTTTGTACAAATGTTTGAAATGATACTAAATAAGGTGGACCTAAGGGACTGAAGAATGAAAGAAAAAGGAAATACTTGACCGATATATATAAAAACAGGCCCAATTATTGTAATGACCTCTCCTAGAGGCTTACACCATACCTTCTTTCTCATTCTAAACCATAGTTTTGCGTTATTAGCAAGCCCTCTTTAGACATTTCATTAGCCTTTGCCTTAAATTCCATGTAAATATCTTGGAATGGTATCTTCAAGAATTGTGCCTTGATCGTCTTTGTACTTCAGAATGGGTTGCGAAAATAATTCTTCCATCCTAAAGCTACCATTCAACCAATTGATAACCAAGGAATCCCCAAAGACTTGGAATTCAATACCTCTCCTCTACGTCATTAACAAAACATTTAGTGCCTTTATTTCATCACATTTGTTAGAGTCTCGTACAAATAAATGCTTTAAATTTTGAAGATATGAGTATAATAGAGTCACTAATGTATGGGATACCTCCTACAACATATTCTTCTTGTTGACCTCGATTGTAATCGTTGATAATTGAAATAACACCACTCCCGCTCTTAACAATATAAGGATGGATAAATGTCCTTTCTTTACCGGTGTTAGGGGGATTTTTTACTTTGAAAGCTCAACATCACCGAGACACGGTGAAATTATGGTCAAACATTAACTTGAAATATCTTAGAGTTTTTGGCAAGCTAGATACATCAAAACACCATAAGACACAAGGTCCTTACAACCCATTTAAGTCTTTATTCAAAATCCGCTATTTAAAAATTGACGTGATATCCCTCATAGGTATCTATGCATCTAGTCACTTATATTTTTGAATATTTTTGAACTTCTAGACATTCTTCCACTACCAGCTCTCGTGAATTATCTACAAATATAGATTTATATACTAGACTGGTATATACACCTATGGCGAGGATTATTTGACCGTACAAAATAATCCTCCTCCTCTAAGCGATGTAATTCTTCGAAGTTGTACTAGATATTCCTTACACTATTTTGCTTCCTATATAATAACTTTAGCTCTACCTCACTTTGCTATCCCTCGTTCCAAATAGGTTTTGGAATTGGATCTCATTGTTGTGCCAAGTAATGGATTTTTTGGTTCCAAATAGGTGTGGAAATTGGATATGTTGCATGTGCAAGTAATGGATTCCTGGTTTTGTGACGATCAACAAGACAACCTATCCGATCCAAACTTCCATTGATAGTGGTTTTATATACTTACGAAGAATCACTTGCCTCGTGTATTAATTTCTTAAAAATCAACCTCTATAAACTCTTGGTTGTCTAAGCCTTACCAAAGGAATGTATGTTTTATAAACCACATCCACCAACTTCCCTTGGTTTAGCTAATGACTTCCACTTTACTAAAGGGATTCCCTCTTTTTCTCTCTTACTCGTTCACAAAAATTTGAAGAAATTCTTCCGATGAGGGTATTAATGGAAACAAATGTAATTAAATCTACATTTCAAACAAAACATTGGATTTCTCCAGATAGGTAGAACACCATTTAGAACTTGAGCTTGTAGGGTGCGACAAAAACCTCTGGATCCCTTGGAATAGTGACAGAGCCTCCAAAATTGGTTGCACTAACAACTGTGATGCGAGAGCACAATTAACAAGAAGAATTCACAAGGTACTCCAAAATTCTCAATAGCTTTGTATGTGTATAACAACCAAGGTGCATGATATTGCTCGCCATTTTCAATATCTTTGTCATTTTACATTTCCATTCCTTGCTATGAAATAATGGCACTATCTATAGTAAATGAACAATTGCTTCAAAAGTAGTCAAAAAGACTTTTAATTGTACCATGATCATAGAAATAATTCACCGTTTTGTACACTCGTGGTTGTTGCACTAAGCAATCCTATATCATCATGATGTCAATTGTGAACTACCAAAACCTTCACATGAGTCACATAAGATGATCAAATTGCATACACAACCTTATTCATAGTGTCAAAGTCCAAGAGATCAGTGACATCCTTTTAATTTCCGGTTTGAGATGTTTCTCTTGCACTTAAAAAGCCTCTAATGTCAACCTCGATGCATCCGCATGTCGCCCAAGTTGACCAAGAGACATTCTTGAAATCCCTTCGATACCATGGTCTATTTTTTATGGTGATGAAGTCTTATTTGTATAACAAATATATTAGGGTTCAATGGACCAATGAGAAGGGTCCATTCCTCGTAGACACTAGGTTCACATTCCAAACAACCGAAACTATGTTAGTGTCATTTTCAAATTATGTACCCGCTACATTTGGTGCCAAATTTTAAATTTCAATTCCTTCTCAACCTCTTTATTCGCATCTACTTTTAATCACTAACAAGAGATATATACCAAACTATTTCTTTGTACACCATCCCTACATCCTTCAATATATCTACATCCCTTAACCAATTTCAAGCATCATTGTTGTTGTGCTTTTCAAGATATGTGTTAAAAAAGAGAAAATACCATCTAGACTTGAAAGGCATCTCAAAATTCTTATATGTTCTGCTACCTCAATATCTCTGCCTTTTTCTAGCCAACAAATCCATGAATTCATTTGTAGGTTTCATGTGTTCTCTCAAAGTATTACAAACAACCCTTGTAAGAGGAGATGAGTGTTGGATTGAAAATTTATTAAATGCAACAAAAATATTCTAGCCACCTGGAAATGAAAATGGTAAGAGGGGTAAATCAAATAGTTGCAGCATAGCCTCTATACCCTTTTTCTCAACAAACACCCATGTATCTATATTATGCAGAATATTCTATAAGAGACGTTTATCATTGCTTATACAATCTGGGAGAAAGGATTCCATGTTTGAAGATAAATTTTCAATAGAAGTATCAACCCCTAACTCAAATTTCGCCCTCGATGATTCATCTCCACCCACTGAACTAATTTTTTTTTCTTATAAATCATTTTCCATGGGAACAAGCATAGAAGAGCTAGAAAATTCTTGCAACAAGGAAGACACTTAAGCGCCAAATCCAATTTTTGCAATAGTATTTAATATTTCAATCAATACATCCACCCCATGCCCCCTCGAATAAGCAACATGTCGTATCATGTCATCCAAGGCAGATGATAAGGACCTAGGAGTGTCACCTACCAAAGCCCATAAGTAGGCATTTGATGTAAAAAATTTCACAAAATATCTTAGAGCACCACAATCATTAATAGCTTGAAGTATGAGGTTATTGAGTCACAAAGTATCTAAGCATTTTGGTATACAAGCTACTGCATCTGTAGAAGGGAGGACACCAACCATGATGGCATCCAAAAAAGCATTAGGCAGACCAGCAAAATCTAAAATAGAATAGAAAGTTGGATATTTGTGAATAATATCACTCGTGACTGTAGTTGCAAGTGAAAAGACCCCACCACCAAAGTCCTTTGATCTTCTGAATATAGTGCACAAGGAAAATGGCAAAGAAATCTCTTCAGATCATATAGTTGTGTAGCATTTCCAAGAGCATATGTGCCAAGAGATAGAGCCCAAGGCAAAGCCTTAAAAATAAGTATTCTATGATAAGGAACCAATGTGTCAGGTTGAGAAATTTGCATTGCCTCTTACCTAGCAACATTTTTTCTGAGGAGACTTGCACTTGGAACCTGATTGTGATTCTCAACTCTACTTCCTTTCTCCTCAAAATGGTAGACTTTAAACATGCTATGGTGTTGTCCAAGGCTCATAAACCCCTAAAGGAGGTTGAAACAAGATTACTATAGTCCATAAAAGCCTCAATAACATGCACAATAGTTGTTACCAAGTGTATATGTTGTGGATCCAAATATTTGAGAAGAGGGAGCAAAGTTGGCATTAAACCCACATGCCATAAAGCAGTGCAGCCAAAAGAAGAAGAAATTGGAATTGTTACAAGAGAAAGCAATGCTTCTACTAAATATATCAAATAATAGGATGATTCACTAGAAACTTATTTCCATTAAGCTCTGGGGCATTATGGATTTATGGTCTGGTTACCTCAAATAGTGTTTGTAGTTCTTCAATGTGAGGCTCAGTTTGGTGATTTTCAACCTCCTATTCAGGTTGATGGTTTTTATTTCTCTCCTCAAATAAGTAAGTTGGCATCATTACCTTCTTCCTCTCTTCCTCGTAGTGTGGTAGGTATTGGGTTAGCTTCTCATCTCAATTTTGGGGAGCTTAATTATGTGTTTTTCAATGTGGATTTCATCTTTCAATTCAAGAATTTTCAGTTCATTAATGGTAATAGTGGGGTTTCGGGCTACTTTTTCCTAAGTCTTGGCTATGTGAACCTCAAGTGTGATAAACTCAGAACAAGTCTGAATCTAATCAGAATTATGACTGGCTATTTGTTTCTTGTTACTCATTTGGGTGTAGATAAGGTTTACCCTGACCTTTTGTTGCTTTCTTAGATTCACCAGTTTGTTATGTCCATGTAGCACTTATTGAGACAATCCTGGTCTATTTTTTATCTTCCTATAGTGAAAGTGACCTGCTTATTGTGATAAGTTTCAATGGTTAAGACTCCTATAGAATTTCTTATTGGCTCTGTGATTTGGCTTATTTATTTTTTTAGATGGATTACCACTAGTACAAAATGGCTAATTAGTTACTAAAAAATGACTAAATTTTGCATATAAATGACCATTTTTCAGTCAGTGACCAGTAGTAGCTAATTTACGGTATCTTATAACGCGACCAAATCTTAGCCATTTTTATGTTAGTCATTAATTTTTTATCTCAATTTCATCATCTAATAGTATATTTAGTCATAAATTTGGTCATTAATTTAGTCATTCATTTAGTCATTAATTGCCACAACTAATGACCAAATACAACAAAATATATTACTATTGATCACCTGAGAAAACCAATTAATGACCAAAATGTTGGTCGTGTTATAAGATACTGTAAATTAGTTACCAATAGTCATATATATGCAAATTTTAGTCATCGTTTGAAATCAATTAATGACAAAAGAAATAGGACTAAATGTTGGTCTTGTTATAAGATATTGTAAATTAGCTACTAATAGTCGTATATATGCAAAATTTAGCCATTATTTGTAATCAAAAATTTATCATTTGCAGTAATCATTTATATTTTTTTGTAGTTTCATATTCATTATATAAAAGACTAATTTAGTAGTTTATATTCATTTCATTTGCTTTCATTAATAATCATTATAAACAACTAATTTAGTCATATTCATTTTATCCGTGTTCATCATTATCCAATATAAACTACTAATTTAGTAGTTTTAGATTGATTTTATGTGTTCAATATTAATAAACATAAACTAATTAGTATGATTTTGTGGCTAAATTAAAAAAATAAAATAAAATAAAATAAAAATCCATACAATGTGCATGTTTATATAATATAAAAATGAAAAGTATACAGAGAACTCCAAGAGTTTCAACAAGCTCTATAGATACACAAGGAAGAGATAATGAGCAACCAATGCTCAATTTTTACCAGTTCTGAAAAATATGTGAGAAATACAAAGTTACAAGCATGTCACCTCCCTAATTGCAACAAAAATGGGTAACCTGGTGGAGTAGAAACAATATATAAATGTGGTGGAGGTAGCAAGTAATACACACTCGAATATGGTAGGCAGTTCCTCCAAGGGTAAGTAGTTTCGAGCCTTTAACAAGATGCAAAAAAATAATTCAAATTGTGGAAGACAAAGGGAACAAGATATAGTCCATCTGCTTCGTAGATAATTTAGAATTAGTCAATCAAGCTTTGGATTCATCCAAGGAAGAAGAAAATGAAGCCTCTAGTTGAAATGTCTTCTGTTAAGTTTGAAGGTATTTCGAAATTCTTAGGTTTTTACGGCCGTTTTGTAGAATGTATATTACTAGGTTTTTTGGACTGTGATGTATCTGAAACTGCTTATGTTGAAAAAATTTATGCTGGTAGTTAGCACCATTTTGGACTTTGTTGGCACTATTATGAAACATACTATTATGCACTCTTGATTTGAGAATTGTTGCAACTTTTCATTAATATATAATCTTCAATTTAGGTTTATATATATATATATATATATATATATATATATTAGAATAGATGAGAGTAGCTTCAGAATGTGGCTGAGAAATCTTATCTTATCTAATGATTATGTAAATGTTTTTAATGCAAAGCCTTAATGTCATATCTCTTTGGGGATGAATGTACAAATATATCTGGAATTTTTTTCTATTTTTTTATGCTCATGATGAGAAATACATGAGTGCTCCAAGGCATATACCTATGTATATTTTGTATTACTTCTTGAAATAGTAAATATACAATTTTTTTGTGGGGAAGAAACCACTCACATCACAACATTTTTCCACTTGACTGAATATAAAAAATAGGAGATTAAAAATATATGAATGTAATAGACTGTAGGTTTTCATAGTGATTCATATAGAAACATTTTTGGAAGAAAGTTGTTTGAAGATTAGTTTGTCTAATGTTTCGAGTAGACACTCAACTCATAATTAGGGACTAGAAAGCTTGATGATGATTAGTGAGTGTTGAGAAAGCCTTAAATAGATAAGGACACAGAGTAGCCGAATAATTAATGGGTCAATGGTCAACAAAGAGAAATTTTAATTAAAATGTAAAGGTACAAAAGTAGACATTAGAGGGAATCTAATAAAGTTAAAGAAAAAAAGGAAATTAGAATGAGACATATTAATAAATTTTTATTATATTGAAATTATAGATAATGAATACTAAGAAGACAATGGATTAGAAACCATTAATTGAAATGAGAAAAGGTTATGTCAATATAGAAGTAAAATATTAAAATAAATATGAAACTAAGGGGTGTGTGTGCATATACATGAGGAATGAAATATGAAAAGAAGGTAAAATGAATAGGAAGAAAGAGAAACAGAGAGGGGGGCTATACCAATTTTGGGGGAAAACAAATGAATATTAATGACATAATTATGGAGGAAAAAATTAAATAAGGATATATAAACATAAAAAATTAGATGAAAATAATTCAGATTAAGGGGTTATACTTAAGGTCCGGAAAAAAGGAGGAGAAAAGGATAAAAAAAAGAGGAAGGGAAAAGAGCCAAGGAGAAGAACAAGGTGTGGGCATAAAGGAGAAATTAGGGAGGATGGGACATAAAATTAATGAGTGAGTTGATGTATGACAGGTTTCCAACTTAGGAGGTATGCTTGGGAGGTACTCCAAGCCCTAGGGATCGAGGGTTGGCGGTCAAAGCGCCACAAATGGGCTTGTGGGATTAAGAGCCAAGCTTGGTGGTTTTGAAACCATTGATGTTTGGGCCAAAACCATGTTGGAGGTATGTTGTGTTATGTATGAGGCTGATAGTGCTCGGCGATATAATTCCAATGCATCAAGAATCGTCTGAATCTGAGTTGCCATTAGAAAGTTATGAATTTTCTAAGGTTGTGGGCTAATTGTCCCAAGGAGACAAGTTAGATTCACTTATAGAAGGCCCCTTTGAAGGGTTGGACGTTAGCCTAAGGAACCTATATAAGGCAATGTGGAGTAGCCTCATTTCTCACCTATCCAAGAATCATCTGATTTAGAGCATATTTGGGGCAGACTAGCAAGGAGGCAAGGAGGGAAACTTTGGAGGATCCATTCATTGTTTTTGGTGCGAAATTCCTATGGAAACAGGCCACAGATTGTTAAGGTATGAAGGTAGACAGGAAGCATGAATAAAGGACAAGGAAAAGACAATATTGGATGTGGGTTCCATTACTGAGCTAGGTCGCAAGCACAAAGGAGGTAAGGGTTGTTTTGTGCATATTTTATTATGTGTTTAGTACCTATTCTGGGCCGCTGAGGGAGCTGTATTTACAGCGCATTGTGGAGGGTTTTTTGTGTGAGATAAGAGGGTTGTGAAGACTCATTTTCCCTAGCTGCAACCTCTTCGAGCCATATGCAGGAAGAATAGGGATAGTAACCCTTTTAGGAAATAGATTCCAAGGTTGTAATGAATCTGTGAGATAAAGAAGGACTTGTGAAGGTGCCGAAGGTCCATGAAAATGCAAGAAAGGGATTAATAAAAATAATGAAGGAAGGAAGCAGTTTAGAAGGGAAACATGGTGTTTGGACAGAGGGTTTGTGTTGCTGTTGTGTCCCCTAACTAGTCCTACACATGCATAGACCCTAAGGACAAGAGCATATGACTAGTTTGTTGGAGGATGTGTTCTCTTGCTGATGAGAGTTGTTAGAAGTATAGGTTCCTCGGAGAGGACTAGATTTGGAGGACTATAGTAGCCAAGAGATTGGGATGACATGGACTGTCAGATGCCCTAACCAGTGGGAAGATATTGCGGGTGCCCTAGACTTACTTTAATAAAGGACCTTGTACAACAGAAGGTGGGCACACGTGGAAATCCATGATTGGATCATTAGTTGGATCAAATGATGGGCAACGTGAGGAAACCTTAGGATTTTTTTGGAGGTGCCTAGGTGGAATGTTGGGAATATTACCAAGCAGCTAAGGTGACAACAAGCACATCAGATTGGAAGGTAAGAGGACAACAAGAAGGAGTGTTGCAGATGTTCACATGATGATCCACAAATTGATGGTGTCCTAGGTGAGGACATATTATGGTGCCTAGATTTGCACAATAGCTCCTCTATTGTAGGGAAAAGGGTGGATTGGTGAAGTCTGTGGGAAGCCATTTGTAAGGGTCTCTTAGGTGTGGGGATGCCCTAACTAAGAGCATATTCTACATCATGGACTTGTTCTCTCATGGATTGTTAGAGGGCAGCGTGAGAGAGGACCAAGTGTGGGAGAGATTGGGCACTTATGGTCTGTTGGGGGACAACATGATAGTGTCCATGTTGGAGCTAAAGTGCATCACCTTGATGGACAAAGGTTACTCCTATCCTGGTAGTTGTTTGAGCTTAAGGGTTTGATCAACTAGGAGCAGGTTCATGGAGCCCAAGACTTGTGTGTGGAGGACTTCTACAGTAGATGATAGGCAGCCCTCCTATCCCATGTTCATTGTGGTAGATGGAAATCTCACAATGATAGGTGGTAGCCCTTTATTCCCTATGTTGGTCTTCATCATTGCAGCACAAGAAGACCATAGTGGGCTGACGTCCCTGAGTAGCTGAGGAGCAGCAGTGGGGAGATTGAGAGTTATTCACAAGTGGATTTGTGAAAAAATCAACAGGATTCTTGCTGTGTTGTGCCCTAAATGGACGAAGGGACAACTAGAGAGAAAAGTTTACAACCGAGATTCAGTGGCAAGATGGACTTGGAGAATTGATAGAGGCAGGAGTTGAAAATTGGGAGCCAAAGGACTGGGTAGGTACAGGGTACAATCGAGAGGAGTTGTTAGATGCTACAACCAAATGGTCATAGTATCTTGTATTGTACTAGCGGATGTATGAGGCCCATTATCCCTAGTACGGGAGTCCTAAACTGTTGTATTATATGTTGTTAACATAATGAATTTGGGTTGAAAAATTAAAAATTTGTGTATATTTGTGCATATATGATTTACTACTTTATATTTCCTCTTTTCAAAGTAGTTTAGTGGTTGATATTAATGGTTTGGTAGTGTCAGTGATTTAAGACTCTAGCTTAGAGCCAAGTTCATGGAAATCCAACATGGTTTCAGAGCATATCTTAGCTACTTTGGAAGACAATTAATCAGAGTGTGCACAACAAAGAAACTTAGAGGGATTTGTCAGTGTCTGGATCATCGAACAAAGAGTGCAGCTGAAGACATGGAGATGTGGTCTTGACAGGTTACATGGCGAGATGGGCTAGGATTTCTTGTGGATTGGTGGTGAGCCTGGTGAAAAACAATTTGTCGTAGGGAAAATTGTTGATCGTGGAATTTCGTTGATGTTTCGTGGATGGTTGAGATAGCTTGAAGGGTTGTTTTGCATGAACGAGATCAATTTGATTGAGATAGCTTCATGTGATGGACTGGATATTGGCAGGCTAGAGTCTTCATCGAATCATGGTGTTGCATATATGAGATTGGCAGGATTTTCATGAGTGGTATTTGATCTAGGAGGATGAGTGCTTGGAAGGATGAGCTAATGGAGAGCGTGTAGGCTTAGAGGGAGTGTAGCCTCATAGGGAGAAGAACCGTGGAGGTTTGATATCTCCAAGTTTAGATGTGATGAGCCAGAGGTACTACCGAGATTGTCGGATTCATATATAGGGTATGTTGCAATGATGGATGTCAAATGGGCTAGTGTCATCACTAAAGATGACGATTGCTTCCTAGATTTGGAAGTACCACCATTGCAAAGAGGGAATGTTGATTTTTTTTGTATATTGGTAGGCACTCCAAGCCCTGGTGATCAAGGGTTGGAGGTCAAAGCACCACAAATGGGCTTATGGGCCTGAGATCAAATCTTGGGGGTTTTGCACCCCTCTATGTTTGGTCCTAAACCATGATGGAGGTATGACGTGTGATGGATGAGGATGATAGTGCCCGATGATACGATTCCAACACATTGAGAATCGTTTGAGTCTGATTTTTTGTTAGAAAGTTATGAATTTTATAAGGTTATTTGGGCTAATTGTCTTATGGAAACAAGTGAGCTTCACTTGTAGAAGACCCCTTTGAAGGGATTGACGTTAGCCTAAGGAACCTATATAAGGAAATGAGGAGGAGCTTCATTTCTCACCTATCTAGGTGAGAAACACATCAAGAAAACTTTGATTTAGATCAGATTTGGGACAAACTAGCGAGGAGGCAGGGAGGGAAACTTTAGAGGATCCTTTCACTGTTTTTGGTGCAAAATTCCATTGGAAATAGACCATAGATGGTTAAGGTGAACCATGATTAAATTACAAGGACAAGATAGGATTGGATGTGGGTTCCATTGTTGAGCTAGGCCGCAAGCAGAAGGGAGGTAAAGGTTGTTTTTTGCATATTTTATTATGTATTTAGTACCTGTTATGGGATATAGGGGAAGCTATATTTACAACAAGTTGTGGAGGGTTGTTTGTGTGGGCTAAGAGGGTTGGGAAGGATTCTCTTCCCTAGTCACTGCCTCTCCAACCCTTACATGGGAATAACATGGGTACTAACCCTTTTAGGCGATAGATTTCAAGGTTGTAATGAATCTGTGAGCTGAATAAGGGCTTGTGGAGGTGCCCAAGGTCCATCACGATGTAATAAAGGGATTGATAAGGGTAGTAAATGAAGGTAGCAGTATAGAAGGGAAACACAGTGTTTGGACAAAGGGTTGGGGTTGTTGTTGTGTTCCCTAACTAGTCCTACGCATGCACAGACCCCAAGGACAAGAGCAGACCAACATTTTGTTGGAGGATCTATTCTCTTGTTGATGAAAGTTGTTAGAAGGATAAGTTTAGTGCGTCATATATTTTTTTTTGTCACAACACCCACAAAATATGCTTCATTTGAACTCACATGGGAGTCTGTTGCCCATAAACTATGTTGCATTTTAAGTCAGATCAAGTCTCCAACCCACGTCTTGAACATGCTATTCCTTTCAGCCCTAGAAACCTTAATCTACCCATGTCATAGATGTGCGTTTGCAATACCCATAATAATTTCTACTTTGACATGGTACTACTAGATCAGTGGCTTTATGCCAATTATACATACGTTGATTTTGCAGTACTCTCAATCAATGTATAAAAGCATACACTAATTTTTTACTGCAATTTTATTAAATGACAACCTTTGCACATGCAGCTAATTGTTTCAGAGGTGGTCCTTGCAAACTTAATTATCCTAGCGTGGAAGTAACACAAACATGGAAACATTTTTAATCCATGCTCGATTTAGTCTTATGCAAAGGAAGAACTCCTCATCTAATGCATAGAATATGAATAGAGTAGAACAATAATAGTTATCGTTTAATACAATAAGATACCCATCAAACAACTATTTCATTATATATCAGACATCAGAAAAATGAATACAGATAGACAGGTCAGAGGGCTAAAATATTTTTTGTTACCAATTGAATGCACATCCCATGGAAACCCATCCAACAGTTCTAATTATTTTGAGCGTGGTACCCAGGGTAAACCTTCGAGTTACAATTTTGGCAACCCAAACTGATGGGGACGTGAGTAAGACCCATAATATTCACATAGGCAGCCACCCAAAGGACTTTACCCCACAACCTACTGCAAATTCACAACACCGAACCACTCGAGCTAAACCGCCAGTCTCAGATACCTTAGATAATCAACAAATATTTTTGGGAGTAAATTATTTGGATTTTAAATGCGAGCGATATCAATTATTTTTAGTAAAAACTTAGCATAAAGAACAATATTAGAGGATATTGGGAGCAGTTTATAGTATGCACTCACTAAACATGATGAATAATAAATATACCTTAGGTGTCTTGAATGGATAATCAGGTGGAAAATGAATTGTCACCAGAAACACGCCCCCAGCATATGGACTTTCA
The DNA here is from genome assembly GCA_034641835.2 of Pinus albicaulis. NCBI lineage: Eukaryota > Viridiplantae > Streptophyta > Pinopsida > Pinales > Pinaceae > Pinus > Pinus albicaulis. Next base: position 4,661 of record JAXQQM020064980.1, on the reverse strand, counting down.
GGAGGTCCTGTAATTTTCGCTTGCCAATGGAACATATCATCTGCCACTAGTCCTATACAAGCATGGGAGTAAATAAATAAATTTTGACCTAATTCATTGCAGTATAAAATATATCTAGAGCAAGTACAAAATATTGTTCTCTTTAAAATCCAATCCTTCTATTTAATTAGAACCAAGTCAAATCATAGGTTAACTGTTTTCCTAATAGTTAATTAACCAATTTACTAAGGCCAACTTGCATGGGTGACAAACATGCCAAATAATCATTCGAATGTGAAACTAACATTCAAAAAACCATAAGCACAGTAGTTGGGAACTGAATGATGCTGACAGATCATATTTTCAAGATAGTACTCATGGGTACGATTTTATTTACCTTAATATAAGATATAATACATAATTTATATAACAAATGTGCCCCCCTTGATTTTAGGAGATTAAATTTTTAAGAAGATATACAAACAACTGTATAACCAGAAAATTTTGGGATCAACGGTTATAATTCCATGTACCTCTGTCAAATAATTGATTTATGCTAAGGATTGGGACTCCTAGTAAGGTAAATGGAATATTAATCCATATATTGAGGTTCCATTCTCATTGTGGTTTGCCCAGTGCAAATTTGCAGTCCTATAATGTCAACCTTAACTCATGTTGCAAGGTACCTACTTTTCGTTGACGACTTCTCTAGGAAGATGTGGGGTCACTTTTTTATAAAAAATCTCATGCTTTCACTGAATTAAGATGTTTAAGCCAACAATATATCAAGAAGAAGGTACAAGTATAAAGGTCCTTCCATAAAACAATGGACTCAGAGTTCCACTATAATCAGCTAGCTAATTTTTGTAACAATGCATCTAGACTGTAGAGACAGTTCTCTGTGCACACACACCCAAGCAACATGACGTACAAATGGCTGTCAAGGCTACTTTACAATCAACTGGGAAGAACTATGTTGGTGTTGGCAGTGACCTGAAGGATCCATGTTCATATCAGGTAGTTCAAGAAAGCCCGGAAACTAGTTTAGAGAGGTACAGGAATAAGTTTTATTTTTTTGTAGTGAAATGACGTTAAAATTTTGGAGTTTGCATATTTTACATCTCTCTTTCAAAGAACAAATTGGTGGATTTTTGTTGAAGTGGAGCATGAAAAATCTTCCAACAGATGAAACTATACCTTAGAGATCTATACCAAGATTTCAGGAGCTCAGTCAACAGTCAACCTCCACATGGAAAGATGGTGAGCAAGTAGTTTCTACACATGGCAAAGGTTTCTAGATTAGGGATCAGTTCAAGGGTTCAAAGTTTCAAGATGAAAGTTCCAAGTGTTCTAGGTTGTTGTGCAAGATTGCAGTCTCGGAAGTCCTATTTCATAGTCAGTTTTACACTTTTTGACAAATCATGAGCCCAAGTGGAAAATTTTGATGTAATAGTTTATCTTAATTAGAATGATGGCTCTTCAAGCATGTATGGGAAATATTTATACTTTATGATAGAAATTTGGTTCGATTTGGGATAAAAAGATCCTGTGTATGTGTTTTATTTTCTGAACATAATTAAAATGACGTGCACAACATTCAACACTTTACCAAAGATTCATGTGGTGTTATTTTCAAATTTTGTGTTTCCCTTCTTATGTGTATGTTTCTCCTCTATATTTTCCATTTAAATTTTAAATCTTCACCTCTGAATTTGATATAAGTAGCTCAGAATTCATCTTCATTCGTGCTCTAAATGCTTTTGTTTCCTTTCTAAAAATATGTTGGAATTGACCCTCAGTTAGGTGCTCCTTTGTGGTGAATTGGTCTTCTCCTTGATATTTTATCAAATATATATGTTTCAGAAGTCATGTTTAGTGATGCTCTGTTTCATGTGACTAAATATATTTTTTGTGTACTTCCAAGTTATGTTCAAAACTCTCCCACAATTAGGTGCTTTGAATGTAATGAAAGGCTCTTTCTACCACTATACTATGACAAATTTAATAACTTGAAGTCATGCCCACCTTTCCTCTATTTACATGAGTGCCTCATTAAGCTCTGATAATTGCTCGTAAGATCTGAATTATGACTCCATTCAGAATGGCTCTTTCTCGTAAGTTTTTTAACCACCATCATTGACTCCTATCTTTATTTTACCAATATATCATCTTTTTTGTGTGCTTAAGCCTTATTTTTTTCAAATTTTGTCATTATCTTGAGTAAGGGAGCCCACTCTGGTTGGAAATGGCCAGTTTCCAACCCAAAGAAGGTTTGAGAAGGTTACCTCTAGCATCAACTATCTTAGCTCAGTTGAATTTACGGAGAGTTAACATGTTGAAATGGGTACTTTTTGTACAAATACTACATTACGATGTGAGGTTGTGGACTAGTGTTTCCAGAATATATAGCAGGAGCCCCTCGAGTGACCACTAGTACAAAATGGCTAATTAGTTACTAAAAAAATGACTAAAATTTTCATGTAAACGATTATTTTTCGGTCGGTGACCAATAGTAGCTAATTTACAGTACCTTATAATGTGAGCAACTTTTGGTCGTTTTCAGCTTTCTCATTAATTGGTTATCTCAATTTTATTGTCTAGTTGTATATTTGGTCATTAATTTAGTCATTGATTTAGTCACTAATTTTTTCATTGATTTAGTCATTGATTTGATCATTAATTTAGTCATTGATTTGGTCATTGATTTGGTCATTGATTTAATTTTTGATTTGGTTATTAATTGTCACAATTAATGGCCAAATATACAACAAAATATATTACTATATGATCACCCGATAAAACCAATTAATGACCAAAGAAATATGACCAAAATGTTGGTCGTGTTATAAGATACTCTAAATTAGCTACTAATAGTCATATATATGCAATTTTTAGTCATCGTTTGAAACCAATTAATAACTGAAGAAATATGACTAAATTTTAGTCATGCTATAAGATACTGTAAATTAGCTACTAGTAGTCATATTTATCCAAACTTTAGTCGTCATTTGTAGTCACAAATTTATCATTTGCAGTAGTCATTTATTCATTATATAAACGACTAATTTAGTAGATTATATTCATTTCATTTACGTTCATTAATAATCTTTATAGATAACTAATTTAGTCATATATTCATTTTATTTGTGTTCATCATTAATCAATATAAACTACTAATTTAGTAGTTTTAAATTGATTTTGTGTTAATTATTAATCAACATAAATTAATTTGTATTATTTAAAAAAATTTCATACAATGTGCATGTTGATCTAATATGAAAACACAAAGTCGCATATTTCAATTACAATACTAAACAATATCGAATGCAACTATAAATAATTTCAACCACATAAATTATATTATATGAAATGTTAAAGTATTACAATACGATTTTCCAACTTAATATTGGTTGGACTACAATTTACACATGAAATGGTGTTTCATCACTTCAAAACATTATCGTTGTGTTTTCAAGGCATTGAGGGTGAATTCACCAACTCTAAAGACTTGACCATTAGTCTTTATATGTGTGTCTTATGCGAGATATTGGCTCTAAGAGTATCGCCAGACCAGTTCTCCTCTCTCTCTTTTTTCATTTGTCACTCCAATGTTATTGCTCCCCTCTTTTTTTAATTCATGCTTCTTACCATCAATACCGAGTTCATTTTCTGAAAACAAAAGAATATACAATGAGTGTAAAACATGAAAGAAAATGAACACTATAATATAAACTAAATTAGACTATAAATAGTTCATACGAAATATATCTCAACATCAACAATGTCAAAGGCATTTTTCCCCATACAAGTAAGAAACTCGAACAAATTTTCTTCATTGGGGTGATAACTATCATTATAATCTGGCCAGATAACCTGTATAAACCAAGCAAATAAAATGTCACAATATATAGAAAAGAACACCTTAGTAACTTAGTATTCAACTTTCAAGGAAAGCTTAACAATCATGTCAACTAAGTTATACGCTAAAAAGCTTGAGTTGTAGATAACTTGTGAAAAATAATAATTTGAGGTATGATTTTTAATCCTTGTCGTTTTATTCACAACAACATTTCATTTTCTAATGCATGAACTTAGTCAAGTATATAAACAACATGTACTCAAATAAAAACATGAAAGTAACTTTTTTTGATAGTCATGAAAATATTTTAACAAAAAATAGCTATAAGGACTCCAATCAATATAGTGTAATACTAATTTCATCTTCAAGCTTTGGTTGCTGTTTAAATGGAAATGGTACTAAGTAGTTTCAATTTCATATTTAAAATACAAAACAAAATCAAAAGAAACGTCCAAAATACAATCAAACAATAAAGAGAGGATTTCATGGAGTGGAAATTGCAATTATAAAAAAATTGTTTACCTGTCCACCGATGTCATGTGTAGCATTACTAAGACATTTGCTTGCCCAAAATAACCATGAGGTGAAATAATCAGAACATTAAAAACCATAGGAATTCCCACTAGAAACACTTCCAAATTAGATGGCTTAGGTGTCTAAGTGATCTCTAACAACAAATGAACCATGTCCAAGATATGATATGCATCGTCTCCCCGTCATTTTTCCAATCACATTTCCTGTAACCTGCCCACAACAAAGGAAAGTAACAATCAAACAAAGACATTGAAATTTGTTTTTATCTTTTATATCTATAAAATTTTAA
>JAXQQM020077473.1:0-14361 GCA_034641835.2 Pinus albicaulis | reverse complement strand
GCAAAAATGAACACGATCTATAATTAAAAATCAACATTTCTTTGTTGTACTAATTTGTGTTCTTATGGTGACATTTTAATTGTTGTAGCTAGTGCATGTTTTGGTACTCACTGTTAATTTTCCAATTAGGAACATTACATCGCACTAAGTACTCCCTTAGGTTTATGCATAAAGCTCGTTTAATATCTGTAGAAGGGAGAACGCATGTCGTTACCAATACAATCATTCCTTGACTTAACTGCAAAATATTCTGAGCATAAGGTTTCATTTCTGTATTCAAAAGTAAAATATTGACTTTCATGCCAGATAACATGGATCTCGGCTTTTCATATAAAGAAGGACGTCTGGCATCAGATTAACACCTTGTACTCCAATAGTGTTTTGAACTGTGACATCAATTATGAGAGTGAAACAGTGAACACCAAGGGCACCACACACCTTCATATCAGCTTGGATTTTTGTACCTGATCCTGAATCTGAACCAGCAAAAATGAGCACGTGTGGAACCTTGCCCCTCTTTGAACTGTTGTTAAACATATATCTCTCGAAAAGAACTACACCAATAGCTCCTCAGATGTGCCTTTATAATGTGTGTAAGCTACAATATGGTTCCCAGAGTAGGTTCCTTCAACACACAAGGATTTTTTCAATCAGATTGAAAACACTGATGAAAAACGCACCCCTCTTTGAACTCGAGGTATTTATCATCCATACTCTTTCTAGTCCATTATTCAAGATGTTTTCAAGCCTATGTATAATTGCATGCCAGTTGCAAATGGTACCATCTTTTGAGCCTGTGATGATGATAGGCAGCTCAACGTGAAAACAAACTCTCAGGACATTGTACATATGTCCTTCAAGCATTCGGACATATGATTCTGTTTAGTAGCCCCATATGTTTTTCTATTTTATCATCAAACCCTTGTAATAAGATGTGGTCTGTCACCTCCTGTAGAGTAGTCAACACAATTTTCAACTTTCATGTGTGCCTCAAGTGTAAAATTTTACATCTGGAGAGCCAAGGTTCCATATCTTGATGGTGCAGTCCATCTAATGAAACACTTGTGAGTTTCATTGTCACAAAAATTTCTCAACAATTGATAGTGTTGTCAAGTAAGCACTATTGCTTGTACCAAAAACAATAAATTAATTCTCCTTTACGACTTCTTTAAGGTTGCCCAAAGAAACGGTAGGAAACATTTCTGATTCTGAACAACATATTCCAGGTCACCAATCTTCATATCCTCTCAGAAAATGGGCTGTTCACTTATGCTCCAATGAGATTCCTGTGCATACCGGGTATCATCCAAGACAAGGGATCTCACTGCATCAGCTTCTACATGTTTGCCACAGTCATCATCAGCCCCCATATTAATATCTTTATCATGACTCTCACCATCCACGTTGTAATAAGGGTCTTCATGAATGGCTTTGAAATTCAAATTTTTATGCACTCGTTAATTCATAAAGTTTTCCCTCAATCGTATCACTTTTCTTACCCATTGTCCAGTATGGATATATGTTACTAGAACTCTTGTTAGCCATAGGGAGGAGGAGGGTTCTCCTTGCTTGAAGCTCATGACATTCATGGGACCAGCTTGTAAGAAGATCATTCTCATGTTTGATATGATTATAGTTATCATAAATGAAATTGCTTTCAAAGCACATCACATACGGTGTTGGATTCATCTATAAAAAAAATTCACATCCCTCAAATTCTTCATCTGCATCTAACACTATATATCTTTCAATGGTAGCTTCATTTATTTGGCCAGTAACGCTGCCTTTTTCAATTTCTAGGCTCAGAGCCTCACCTGTAGCAGTAACAACAAAATCATAACTTGAAGCATCATCCTCTGAGTTATCTTTTTGATCTGGAATGTTTTATTTGGTGAGACAGACAAAAACATTGTTGCCAAACTAATGCATATTAGTGCCCAAAAGAGTGACAGTTCCAAAAACATCAAGATTTTGTGTCTTACTGTCATCATTGCTCTTATGGTATTCATGGATGTCCATGGTAACATAATGCTCATCATGGTTAAATTCCCGTCCTTTCTCTAAGACAACAAATACATCGTCATGCTTTGGGGTACTAGTTGGAAAATGTTAGTGGTTTTCTCTTTCAATGGTGGCTTCATTTATTTGGCTAGTAATGCTGCCTTTTTCAATTTCTTGGCTCAGAGCCTCACCTGTAGCAGCAACAACATAATAATAACTTGAAGCTTCATCCTCTAAGCTGTCTTTTTGATCTGGAATGTTTTATTTTGTTTGACAGCCAAAAACATTATTTCCAAACTTATGCATATTAGTGCCCAAAAGAGTGATCGTTCTAGCAACATCAAGATTTTATGTCATACTGTCATCATTGCTCTTATGGTATTCATGGATGTCCATGGTTACATAATGCTCATCATGCTTAAATCCCTCTCCTTTCTCTGAGACAACAAATACATTATCATACTTTGGAGTATTAGTTTGGAAAACCTGAGTGGTTTTCTCCCAAGTGTAGCACACCATCAAGGAGGTCAAATAGAACTTTTACCAGTGCTTCATCTTCATCTTCACCTTCATCATTGCCTTCATTGCCATAAAAAATACTAAAAAGGTCCTCCTCTCGCAGGGTCGCCAATAGGACTTGGTAAGTGTTAAAAAATCTGAAATCTTTGCCCCGATGCTTAAAAAACTCTCTAATAAAAACCTCAAGAGGAGGAATGCTCCTTGGACTATTGGAATACTTGACCCAGTCCCTTTGGATCTTAATGTCTTCCATTGAATTTGGAGACATACCTCATAAGTGACAAGACATGGGCCCTGAATTTCTGAAGTCTCCTTTCTATGCCTGATCTGTTCATGTCAATGCATCGACTTTAAGCTCAAAGAAATCTGAAATTTAGAATAAAGGAATTCACAATGTCTTTAGGTGGTGGCCGCCATGATACACAGCAAAAATGAACACGATCTATAATTAAAAATCAACATTTCTTTGCTGTACTAATTTGTGTTTGCATGGTGACATTTTAATTGTTGTAGCTAGTGCATGTTTTGGTACTCTTTGTTAATTTTGGTACTCTAAGTGGGATCTTGATGATCAAAGGTACAAAATATGAGAATGTCAACCAGATCAAATCCGAGGATGAGATTCATGGGAATTTGCTTGCTCAGAATACAATTGATGTCATCCATGACCATTATGTTACTTTCTACCTGGACATGGATGTTGATAGTACAGATAATTCCTTTGTTCAGGTCAAGATGGCCAAGCAAACGGTGAAGAATGGACAAAATCCAAGAATTTTTTTTTGGAAAGCAGAGAGACACATAGAAAAAACAGAGAAGGATGCCCAAATTAAGCTGAGCATCTAGGATTTAAGTATCTACCAAGAATTACCAATAAAATGAAGTGAATGGAATGATCTCCAATGTTGCAGTTACAGGATCAGAGACATTTTAGTTGGGATTATATATGGTAGGAGCAGCAAATTCCTAGCTCTCAAAATTTGCACATGTTTCAATCCTGTCTATCTAAAAAGCCTAACAATGTTGTTGTGACATTTGCTTGAAATATTAGTGCACTTGTGGACATTCTCAGATGGATTGTTACACTATTATATAAAGCAATCAACACATGAAGGTATGAAACTATGGCTGCGAGTTGACACTGCTGTCTATTGTCATTCTCAAGACAGTTTAGTGCTAACTGAATTTGGGCTAAGATTATCCCTGTAGCAGTGCTTGAGCCTTGAACTTATATAACATTAATACCAGTTAACTAGTGCAGGGTATGAAACTAGGGCTGCGAGTTGACACTGCTATTTATTGTCGTTCTCAGGACGGTTTAGTGCTAACTGCATTTGGGCTAAGATTATCCCTGTAGCAGTGCTTGAGCCTTGAACATATATAACATTAATACCAGTTATAACTGAATATGGGCTGGCACTGTACTTATCTGTGGATATTTCTTCGAAATTTTATTTCAGATGTTTAATAATGTGCTTTTTTCAATCTCTTTATTTTTGGATTTTGTTCCTTCATTTCATTACACTTCAGCTATACCCAAGTTCGAGATGCCTGAAGCATTCCTTTTGATGTAGGGCTATTTTTTGGTGTTTTGACTGTTTCTTTGACCACTTCTCTTCTTGGACACATGTTCGTACACTTTATTTCTTATTTACTTTCAATCTCTTATAACCATAGTCAAGGTCCAAAAATAAATTTGTATGTTTAGTAATACCTTTTGTTAAATACATTGGGCCAGAATTTGGTTTCTGCAAAAAAAAAATATCCTGCTAGAACAAAAGAACTCAATAGTTTCCATGTCAGAAGTTTCAGTTTGATGTGATTCTTCCTCTCAAGCAGTTGAAACTTGTTTCTACAGTTATCTCAATGGATAGTTGTGGCATGCTATGATGTTTCTTTAACATGTATTGGATCTAATATGAGAGAGACCTTAACAAAATCAATATAGAGTAATGCAGTTGCAATGAATTTTCTCCATGGTTAAAAAGTCTTGTATATTTGCAGTTTCTTCTACAAACTTGGTACTAGGAAACATATTCTTTCCCATCTTTTATTACAATTATGTTTAGTATGTGAATTTAGCTCTCAACTACATTGTTGCATAATAAATTTGCAAGGAACACATTTTTTTATGAATCAGTTGTAAGAGTTTAACCTTGTTGGGGAATGCCCCATGATCCATCCTTAACTCGATTGTAGAGATGGGTCCTCGGAGGGCCAACCACAAAGTGACTTTGTGACTGGGCTTTGTGATGACGTGAATCTACCATCGGGTTAAGGATGGCCATTGGGGAAGTAATGTGGCCATCCCAGGGTAGTTGGAGAAGACAATGAGTTTAGTTACAATCATCGCTTTTGTGAACATTATGTGGAGAATAATAGGTCACGAAGGCAACCAACCATGATATTGTTACTATACACAGATATTGATCTCTGTAACTCGTCGGTTTCATTAAAGAAGCAACAGCCCCAAAAGGTTCCTCCATTTTTAATGTTATTTTGTTCTGTTTTCTTCTATAGTGAACTTTCAAGGTTTCCAAGATGGGTTTTGCTGTGATTGTGGATTTATGGCTTCACGGAATGAGCCCTCCAATGTGCGGGATGGGGATTGTAGGGACGGTGACAAATTTCTCTGTAACAGATGCCCCCTAAAGCATGAGGCCCGAGAGAGAGAGGGGTGAAATGCTTTATGAGAACATGCCGACTGAAAACACCGCCATCGGAAAACCTGCGGAGCGAAGTACAACTGATGTCTTAGATACATGATATATATGTGTGGTATGGGCGCAGCCATCCATAACAGAGTGTACAATAATCTAGATCCAAGGCATGGACGCAGCCATCCAGTGAAGATCGATAAATAGACTCAGGTATGGTCGCAGCCATCCAATCAGTGAGTCATGTAAATAATCATAATAATCCACAATATCGCAGCCTGGATTACAACAGACACAATCCAGGGTCTTGCGCTCCATCTCGACCCGAAAAAAGTACAAGTTCAAGCATGCGAATATGTGAGCTGAAGTCGAACATGCAAGAACATCGTCTGATTACCAGCCAATGATGAAAGTTGTTAACAGACGCGAGAGGAACCACCAATAATGACAATGGCCCTCAAGGTACTATAGGTACAATCTATGGCGTGTGAATCAATGAGCCGGTGTCGAACACCCGTAGAATCACTCGATCGGAGGCCAATGATGAAAACCTCACGTCGAATGCGATGAACCTGCCATTGAGGCATGCAGGCTCCAAGGTACCATAAAAGAGTCTCTAGACCATCGTCTGATTACCAGCCTAAAAACTCGAATTTTTAGGCGGAAATTGAGGTTCTGCCACTGGCGCGGCTGTTTCCAGAACAGTCGCGCCAGCTGGCGCGAGCCCTTTGCATGTAAAAGCTCATTGGTGCGGGTCCGTACCCGATACCCGCGCCAATGAGCGGAGCCCTAAAAATTTAAAAAGTTGCCATAGAAGTCTAATGCATGATGGAAAACTATTAAAAAATGGATTGAAATGGAGTACAAAGAAGCGCCTCTTACCTGGAACTGACGGAACTCTGAATGGTAACCCAGATCGGTCGTAATCACTGTCAGAAGTTTGCACACCAAATGGACCACTGCTGCTCTTCGGTGAGGTAAATAGTAAAAAGTAATTCTATTTTTACCATTTGACATATTTATAACTTTTTGGACTCAAAGTAGGTTTGAAAGTTATTTTTCTGAATATTTTAATATATTTGTGTCGAAAATGGGTTTTACACTTGCCTTGTTGTGCAGCGACAGGTGAAACGAGTTGTATTTTATACTTTTTTGGACTCGGTAAATACACGAAAAAGTCACTCTGGAGTCATATTTCAGCTCTTTTCTGACTCTCTAAACATGAAAATATTGCCGAGGCCCTTGTCGTTTCGATCTCGTTAAAGTGGACACGAATCGACATCTACCCAGTATACGTTTACCCCTTTTTCAGGCTGGGATGGATTATTTACGAAAAAGGAATACCCTAGCCTATTGCGACTAGGAGGTTTTCTCGGATATTGTTTTCTACCTTTTCGGGTCCGAGGAACTATTTACGAAAAGGGACCGCTGGAGTTTACTTTTCTGTTGTCTTTTCAAACTCTCTAAATATGAAAAGACGCCGAGTTCTTCCTTTGTCAGACTCGTTAAACCCTGATGACATTGGATTCAGTCGAAATGACGTTACTCGAGTCACTCCTTCCTAGGGCTCGTTAAATGTACTACGATGGATTCGCCCGAAGGGAAGACTTTTATTACAAGCATATGCTATCCCCTTCAAGCTTGTTATCAAAAATAATTGGGGTACTCGCCAGAAATGGTGGGGGAAAATGGAACCAGTCTCGTTGTCGTGTCGGCAGTATGTCGCTCTTGAACATGGCACTTGTCTGCATTCGTGTCGGGTTGGGGACATCTCATCTCGTTCTTCACTTTGCCTCCGTGGGTTTGGATAATCCCTTTTTACCTCTCATCTTCTCATTGCCTCGTCACCATGACCTCTGATCCGTTGATGTCAAATACTGCCAAGTCCACTGTCGTGTCGTTTATATGTTCGAGGGAAGTTGACCTCTACAAAGTATCAACCTTCCTCTGATTCTCATATGATCCTAATTCACAAAAAAATTATGTTCCTCTCTCTCGTGTCGATGATGTGGGAAACATTATGGCCCACCTTCGATCAAGGTCACTTCCTGTCGACTTCAGCTCATTATCCAGGAAAATGGTCTAGAGACTCTTTTATGGTACCTTGGAGCCTGCATGCCTCAATGGAAAGTTCGTCACATTCGACGTGAGGTTTTCATCATTGGCCTCCGATCGAGTGATTCTACGGGTGTTCGACACCAGCTCATTGATTCACACGCTGTAGATTGTACCTATAGTACCTTGAGGGCCATTGTCATTATTGGTGGTTCCTCTCGCGTCTGTTAACAACTTTCATCATTGGCTGGTAATCAGACGATGTTCTTGCATGTTCGACTTCAGCTCACATATTCACATGCTCGAACTTGTACTTTGTTTGGGACGAGATGGAGCGCAAGACCCTAGATTGTGTCTGTTGTAATCCAGGCTGCGATTGTGGATTATTATCATTATGTACATGACTCACTGATTGGATGGCTGCTACCATACCTGAGTCTATTTGTTTGATCTTAGTTGGATGGCTGCGCCCATGCCCTGGATCCGGATTATAGCATACTCTGTTTCGGATGGCTGCGTCCATACCACATATACATCATGTACTTGAGATATCAGTTGTATCTTTCTGCGCAGGTTTTCCGATGGCGGGCCTTCAGTTGAACATGTTCTCGTAAAGCATTTCACCCCTCTCTCTCTCTCGGGCCTCATGCTTTAGGGGGCATCTGTTACACAGTAATTTGTCACCGTCCCTGCAATCCCCATCCCGCACATTGGAGGGCTCATTCCATGACTTGTGAGCAGAGACAAGACTTGAAAATACTTTCATTTCATCCCTCTGAAGATGAGCTTTAATTGCCCTGAAAACATCTCCCTGCAAAAAACCCTAAAAATAGCTCTTTTTCCATTGGCGCGGTTCCACAGTTCAGCCCTCGCGCCAAGGGGGAAAATCCTCCAAAGAGGGCGCACCAATTGGCGCTCTGTCATAGAGCCACACCCGCGCCAAACATATTAAGAGCTGTTTTAAAAAAATAAAAGGCAGAAGTTTCATCCTAACAAATTCCTGGACTGATTTCTATCTTGAGTTGGGAGGTTTGGCTACGGATTTCCATAGAGAGGAAGTGGTTTGCCACCTCTCATGGAAGCTTCCTTGATGATAGGGCCAATCCAATAATTATAGGGATCCCAACTCCCCTTCCTCCTTCTATAAAAGCTTGCCCATTTCCATTTGCAAGCTAGTTCCAAAGGGTGGCAGAATTTCTAAGTTCCCAAGAGCTTTCATGCTGCAAAAGCCTTCTTGATTCCCTAAGGCCTAATCCAAGCAAGGAGACTATTTCCAAGTATCCGGAGAGAGAGGCTTGTCCCATCCCTGACAGGATTTTTCGAGACATGTTGTGCTGACGACCTGCTAAAGGAGAGTGCTACGTCGAAGCTATGGTTGTATTCTTCTTTTGACTCTTTAATGATAAGCGACTATCGGTTATGGTTCCACTCTTGTTCTTGATCATGTTCATGAGTTATGTCCTCTTCGACTGACATATAGTTGTATGTATTGGATTTTATGCTTGCGTTTGTGTTGTTTCTTGCATGTGCAGGTGTCCGATCACGGAGATCGTGAGGATTGTGATCTGCCAAGGCAAAGGAACGGGAGCACCACCTCTTCTACAAACGACAGCGTTGGATTCCAAGTAAGCCTTCCTCACAAGTCGGTTTATTTACGATTAGGAACCTGCACTGTAGCGTGTTTGATTGTTGCTAGACCCGATCTGGGCTAGTAGGGATCGCCTCTATCCGCAGAGGGGATTTACCTCCTCAACATAGTGGATCTACAGACACAGTGTCTCAGGATGTACTAAGACGATTATGTATATTTTTTGAGTTTTATGTGACACACTCTATGTAAACATTTCGATATCTATATATATACATATCTATTTCTGGATGAGTCTTTCTTTACATGTGATGATGTTTTCTATATGTCATGCAAATTTCTAATACAGATGTAATCTAATGTATCAGTTACATAACAAACGACCCAATGCGAAATGTATTCACACAATGTATCTAATCACACATTTCATTTTTACGCAAGCTTAAAAGCACACATAAACACACACATATGCAAACTATGCTTGAAATGAGGAAGACGGGCATGCCCCCCAGCATGATGTCTCAATTCGAGGTGCATGCCCCCCAAGCTTCAGTCCATTGAAAATGGAGTGAAGGTTCAAAACAAAAAGTCGAATTGAACATGCTCGTGTTTCATTATTTTAACGAGGTTGACACACTTAAAAGAACTGTCCTCAAGACACCTTGTTTCATGGTTTAAGGAGCTTGACACAAGACAAGGAACTCCGCTCCGACAACCTTGTTTCATTTTTAAAGAGCTTGACCCAGGGAGGAAACCGTGCTCTAACCGACTTACATCAAAATGAACCAGAAGGCGGTGCTTCCAAGAGTTCCACCCCTGATGGAAGGGAAACATCCTGGAAGTCAGGACCCAATGCCCCCAGCACATTATGCACCACGGCATCATCACAGAGCACGGGCACGAGGTAAGTAGCCACATAGTTGACTTGCGGTGGAGCAGATACAACGGGTGGATAGAAACCAGGAGGGGGTGATGGCGGACCAGATGCCATATTAGGACCAAAGAACGAAAGCTGATCAATGGTCACGATCCGTCCTTCATGTGGAAAGCACATCACGCGAAAGAGGGAGGAGACAAGCGCTCCCATGGCATAGGTGTAATCGCGCCCCAAAAGCAGATTGAAATCCAAGGGGCCTGGAACAACCATCACGTCCATATGGACAGTTTTACCTCCCAAAGTAACGGGTAACCTTGGAAGGATCCCCAACGGTTGACTGGTTCTTCTATTGAATGTCAACAGATTCTGCGTAACAGGTGCAAGTGGCGGCGAACCGAAAGCTTGCCAGGTAGTTGAAGACAGAATACTAACAGAGGCACCTTCGTCTATAATGGTGCTGGGTACAACCAGACCAAGAGCCTGTACTGTGATCTCGAAAGGCACATAAGACGGAAGGTGAAATCCTGCAAATCGATTCCAGTCAAAGGAAGCGACCAAACTACTCGGAGGGGCTACCATCGAAATGCGAAGGTCTTCCCCTGATGTTACGGAAGAAGAAGCATCCTCCATAACCTCCATCTCGAAGGCGGGAGGGATATCCTCCGGAGCCTCCATCATGGGAGGCGGAGGAGGAGCTTCTTGAAGTACAGGGACAGGAGAATCTTTCTCCAAGTCTGAAGAATCTGAAGAGATCAGAAGGACATGGGGGGTGTGAGGTCCACTCTCGACAGAAAAGACCTGGTGCACCGTGGACGGGGCCAGTTCAACCGATCCGACGACCAATGGTTGGTCAGGGACGGATTCGTGAATTTGAATTTCTGGGGGAGTGGGATCGACCAAGGATGACTCTTGACCAATCATAGGATCAGCTGGCGGAGGACTCAAAGAAAGTCGATTATAACCGGGTGGAAGGCGTGGTGTAAAACCGGCTGGGTTGTCCAAGACTTGCTTGGCTTCATCCATATAAGGACAAAGGTGAATGGCATGGTGCCCTTCACACAACTTACAGGGATTGGTGATCTTACCCTGCTTCTTAGAGTTCTTATCAACAGCAGCTGAAGACGTGCCCCCAACTTGGCTCCCGGAAGCCAAAGGCAACGGCGGATGGCCATCGGACCATGCTTCGAGCACCTTGGGGATGCCAGGGCAGTCTCGAAGAAGATGGTCTCCCGTGCACAACAGGCAAGGGAACTTGACTTTCCGTGGAGGGTTGGAAGGTTTGTCGAGAGGAGATATTTCAGAAACAGTAGCTGCACATTTAGCCTCTCGCTTATCGGACTTCTTCTTCTTTGTCTTCTTCTTCTTCTTCTTAGCCACCTGGTTACTTGAATCCAGACTTTCACCAAGCGAAGTAGAAGAGGAGGACGCAGAAACAGGCGAAGAAGGGGAGAGGTCCACCTTGGAATCAACATGATGTTGTTCCGTCGGAGGAACTGATTGAACAGTAGTGGAGACATTCGGAACTACAGAGGTTGAGAACAACCAAACAGGCAACCCAACCGTTAATCCGGGAAGGGACAACGTCGCCATGTAAGGAGCACCAACATTTCCAAAAGGAGGAAAATGACCAGGATTCCCTTCTGAGGGGATTCCTTGGTTGGTAAACTCTGAAAAAGTTGCCATCGAACTCAAAACCACACACGGGCTGAAAAAGAGTTAAGGGCACACGATCAAACGGTCGACAAGCAATATCTAAGCAGGCGTGTAATCGTGGGTGATTAATTTTTACCACATTGGAAAGTAAGAAATTCTACCGTTTCATGTTTTAAGAGTCGAGAAACGATAAAAATATGACTCTATCTCTTTCAGAGTTGACACAAGCGTGAAAGGACAAGCGCTTGACGGTATTTTCAAGTTTAGGGAGTCAGAAAAGACCAAATGACTGCTCAGGAAAAACTAGGCACAAAGGGTGTACGAGATATCCGTGAACTGCAATATACACCTTGGTTTCAAAAATGAAACAGAAATCGACCAAGGACTTTCCGTACGTGCAGGTAGTCTCCCCGAATGCTGTGTTCGGTGTATCACGGGTAAAAGGCGGCAGACTCGGCTTCCTGTGGATAAAGGATTGCAAACCTATAGGGGTCTCCCTTTATATACGCGACGGTACGGGGAGCGCAAGTCCGTACTAGCGCTGTCTAAAGCCAACAGGCGAACGACAGCTGCTAGGTTTAACGACGCCGGAACACGTCTCTAGCCTAGACCTTCTAAATATGTTTCGTTAAGTTCCAATGCTACCTTAGGTTAATTGAATAAATTTTACAGTTGATCTTCAATTAAGTTTCAATTTCCAGGCCCTATCGTATGTAGTGTCTCCTAAATGCAAAGCTATATGCCACAGTGCAACATTTCGTTCGATGAAAACTAATTAGAGAAGAGTTGAGAGCTTTTACACAAACGAAATGAAAGGGAACCAAGCAACGAGATCTCTGATGCAACTAACGCAATTGACAAATTTTCATTCAAAACACTAATCACTAGTGATATGAAAAAGACCACAATTTGCACTATTTAACAAAAGCAAAAGAGATTTTTTTTTTACTTTCAATGTTTAATGGCTAATATGCACTAATCAAACTTGAAAACAAATGGAGCAACTTGAGAAACGATATTCAAGAGAGCGAAACAAACACACTTCACTCAACAACACAAGCAATCAGATCCCCAAATCGACCAAAGTCTCTCAAAGCGAAGAAAAGACTCAAAAGCTTCCAATGGACCGTGTGATCTAGGTCCAAAGCAAGACCAAACGAGTTTCGAATGAAGAAATGAACAATCACCCAAAAATCGCAATAAAACAATGAACAACTACTCAGAGAATGTGGAGAATCAATCAGATAGTTGACAGGACAATCCAAACACCAAAACTCCCAAGGAGGGCTCGATACACCAAGCCACTAGATGACCTAGGGCTTAAAACGTGAAATCGGTAGATAGAAGAAAACAACCAAAGGACAGAGGTGAATTCCCAGCCAAACAAGACTCCAACACACTCAGGCAGTCGAAAAATCAAGAAGAAAAACACTGATCAACTTCAGAGAGCTCAAAAATGAGAAAACTCAAAAAACTTACAGGGGTGGCGCGACTGTAAGTGTGAAACTGGCGCCAGAAAGCGATTGGCGCGGGTTGAACAAAGGCAACATGCGCCAATTGGCGCGACTGTCGGGTTAAAAACCGCGCCAGTCGAGTTTCTCAGCAAAAAATTAAAAACAAGCTACTCCAGAAACAGACCAATGCAAGCTAAGCAATCCAAGAAGCAAAAACACACAAAGAACCCAACCCAGAAGGTTCATCAAGCAAGGAAAAGCAAGATACAAACGGAAGGCAAGACAAAGACTCCAAGTTGTTCAGTCCGTAAACCAAACCGGAGATTGACTGAAGTAGCGTTGATCTACTCCGCTAATGCAAGGCAGAAGTGTTTCGAAGGCTATCTGGCTGTACTTCAGGCTCCGTCTATAGTTTACAAATCAAACAACAAGCTGGATCCCCAGCGGAGTCGCCAATTTGTTGAGGAGGTAAATCCCCTCTGCGGACAGAGGCGATCCCTACTAGCCCAGCAGGGGTCTAGCAACAATCAAACAATGCTATGACGCAGGTTCCTAATTACGAATGAAAAGGCTGGAGATAGAAGCCTACCTGGATTCCAACGCTAGGATCTGAAGAAGAAGCGTCCCCATTCCTCAGCCTCGGCAGATCACAATCCCTCCACGATCTCCGCGGATGAACACCTACACATGGAAGAAACGAACAGATACAAGCATAGAAACCGGCATACGTAACTAAACATCAGTCAGAAAGGACATTACTCGCATTAACATGATGGAAAACGGAGTGGAACCATAATCATAATCATCTATTAAAATAACCAGCGAAGAGAGATTACAACCAAGTTCTGACGTCGCGGTCTCCTTCGGACGGGTCTCCAGTCGTCCACGTCTCACAAAGCTCGCCAAGGAAAGGGAAAACCTCTCCAGAGTCTCGTGACAATGGTCTCCTTACTTGAGTCAGCCTTAAGGGAAAGAGAGGATTCTTTACAACACAAAGGCTCTTGGGAATATGGAGATTCAGAGCTTAGGAACTTCAAGACTAGCTTGCCATGGATTTGAGCAGGCTTTTATAGATGGGGAAGGAGGGAGTTGGGATCCCTATTATTATGGGATTGGCCCTATCAACAAGGAAGGTTCCATGAGAGGTGGCAAAACCACTTCCCTTCCATAGAACTCCCGCAGCCAAACCTCCCAACTCAAGATAGGTAATGGTTTGTGAGTTTGTTAGAACTCAACTTCCGCCATCCTTATTTAAAAAACAACTCCCAAAATGGGTGGCGCGACTACGGCTCTATGACAGAGCGCCAGTTGGCGCGACCTCTTTGCATTAATTTCCCCATTGGCGCGAGCACTGAACTGCCTGCCCGCGCCAATGCCAAAAGGGATGTTTTTCATGACTTTTGCAAGGAGATGTCTCAAGGGAAAATAAAGCTCATGTTCAGAGGGATGCATTGATGATGTTTCCAAGGCATAACAATGTTCACAGGTCACAGAATGGGTCCTCCATTGTGCGGGATGGGGAATGGTAAGGACGGTGACAAATTACTGTGTAACGAG
>JAXQQM020077943.1:0-15018 GCA_034641835.2 Pinus albicaulis | reverse complement strand
AACTGTTAGCACTCAAATCTACCTCAGGCGGAAAAGAGATAAAACTCAAGGCTACATCAAACCACGCTTAGCCTCGTAGCTAGCCCTACGAGGGCAGGAGAGGGCTCTCTCTGTCAATCACGATAAAATGAGCAATAGGGAGCGAGATGACTTACGATAGGAGCTGATTTTAGGCTATTAAAGAGATAGGTATGTTTGATTTTTGATTTTTGGGTTTTCGCTAGAGAAATGGGAAAAACAAATTTTGGGTCCGGGGATAAGGTCAGACCTTTGCAGATTTCGAGTTGGGGCGAGGTAGGTGAATGTATTGATGCTTTTGATTGGATATACGGATAGATTAGACCGACAAGGAGCTGAAGAGGGCAAAGAAGAACTTGGATCCTCTCCAAACAGTCGAAAACATATAGAACTAAATGAATTCGAAGGCAGAGCACGTTAAACAATGGATTCAACCTCATCTACTCATTCAATTTAGTTCAGAAGCATATGAAAGGAATGGCATACATTAAACATGAAGAAACTTACAGTAAACAGAGAGAAAACACCATCAAGAACAAAACACCACAAGGATCCCAACAAGTGCCGCAAAACCTCTGATCTTTCCTTAGCCAAAATATGAAAAATATTTACAATATGTGCCAAAAGTTTCCCAAGAGTCCAACCTGTAGAATGTATCAGAAATTACAATATATAGATCACTCTAACCCCTTCCCACACCTCCAGGGGTCGAAATCCTCCTTCTAGGAGCAGTTCCAACAAATTCTAATCAAGGAGCTAAAATCTAGGCAGCTAACAACTTGCCTCTAAAAGAGTGGAAACTGATCCATTTACATGATTTTCACTTTTTTGAGAGTGAATCTTCTAGAATAGGTAAAAATGAACCAAAGTTACATGCCAAACATAAATTTACATCATAATAACTCAAAAATTTCATCCACAAGCAAAACTGGTCCAAACTGGCCAAAAATCTGAGCTGGAAGTTGAAAATTCAGCCAAAAATTTAAGTGGGTCGCACCCCTGAAACAAGTGGGTCACATGACTTTCAGCCAGATTTTGAAGTACTTCCCGGCATCCAAATTGAGATCATGATAGCTCGTTGGAAAGCCCTGGATGTTGGCTATCCAACCCAAGTGGAATTTCCCAATTTGGATCTCATTTGACCCTCCAAAACCTCATTCTCCCAGAAGTACTTCCTGCTGGTGCAAAAGGTGGCAGCAAGGTGGTTTTCATGGTGTTTTTGAGCTTTTTGACCATCCAGAATCTGATGAAATGCTTCGGAAATGCCTGAGGATGCATAACTTATCATGAAAAATCCAAAAATGCAAAGATTTCCTTCAGCAAGTGTCCCAAAAAAAAGTGAGCATATGTGCGCGCTACCCGCTTAACTGAAAAACCTGTTTTTAGACCAAAATATTTCAAAATGACAAAAATTTCTCTGAATTTGCTCAAATTCGGAGCGAAGACCCTCCATCATGTATCTTGCCCATCCAACGAAGCCTCGGCCAAAATCCGGAGTGGATCAGGCCTTTTCTGCCGTTTTAGTGCTTCGCTCAACCTCCTCTTCAGAATCTTCATTCTCGCTTTGCAGACATGCATGCGAGCCAAATAATGGCCTTTCATGTGACGAAGCAGGTCTTTGTCTCTATTTTCCTTCTCAATCAACTTCTCCAAATGAATTTTAACCCGTGTGAGCACAGAATCTCGATCAATTGGTGTCATGTCGCTGGGTCTCTTCCGGGCCAATTGTCGATCTTCACGGATTCGCCGCAGCTCATAAAGTTCGTGCTCATCCTCAAGTTGTTTGTTGCGCTGCTCCAGATAGTTTATCACCCACTGAGCCTTTTGCAATTTATCTTTCAGCGTGTCATTCTCGGCCCTTTGCTCCTGGATGATCTCCCTCAATTTCGAGCTAGGAGAGCTCGCATCAACATCAATGATTGTGAAATCTGTGTCCCAGCCTCCTGATGGGCCCTCATCATGCATGGGCTTCTTGCCCTTGTCCTGGATCTGTACCTGTGCTGAAGAAGAAGGCGAGACCCCTTCCACATCATGTGGAGATAATACTCGCTCTGCTGATGAAGTCGGCAAGACCCCTTCCACCCCGGGTGGAGATAATACTCGCCGTGTAGCTGCAAATAAGGCCCTGTGGCCTCGCTGGTATGTCACAAACAATGGAGCACTGATATGCTCAATCTCAGGAATGTCAGGCTGGTGTGAAGGCTCTCCCGCATCATGAACTACCTCGGGAGGCGGCTGTGGCACTGTGAAAAAGTCACGGGAGATGAAATCCTCCCAAGTGATGCCCTGCTGTGCCAACTGATGTAACACTATGATCTTGATCAAAGCGTAATGATATATACTTCTATGCTGCTGTGCTGGGCTCTTCTTCTGTACAAAAATCACCATCCTCTCTATGTTGCGATACATAAAATACGGAATGTTCATCATACGTACCGTTGTGAAGTGCATCAACAAACGAACATGGTACGCAAAGAGACGTGTGAATCTTCTATAGCCTTGAAATACCCTTCTGAGGTGATTTCATCGGTAATTTCAAAACTCATTCTCAGAATCAGAAGAACTCTGTCAGTGTCTCATATGTAGTTTTGATGTATGGTTGATAGTAGGATTTCTCTAAATGCTGACGTTTGTTCCATTCCTCTCCTACATTTGGTATACCAGTGGCCTGAGCAATAGTCATTGGTGACAAAAATAAATCTACTCCAGCGAGATTTACACGGCCATTACGTAAATGAAGAACAAACAAGCGAGCTAGTTCACGATGAAGCTGGGTTTGTGAAATCATTTCACAGAATTGAAAACATGACTGAACCCGAAAATAATCCATTGCAAGCGGACATGCCTGCAATTGAGCCAAAGAAGTAGGCTCCTCCCTGAGATGTTTACCACCTTTGCCACCTCTGTGAGGCCTCCATGGCACATTACCCTCTGTTGTGGAATCACTGTCCAACTCCTGCTCATACTCTGACTCTATCTCTAACATGGCTTTGAACAAGATATTTGCAATATGTATAATGATATAGATGTAGTGAAAACAAAGTTATAATGTATGTTCAACACCCAATCACCCACTGCCAAAGTATCACAGGAAAATGAAATTACAATGAAGATGGCTCTGTTTTAGTGGCATGAAAACTATCACTGTTTTGACCTTAAGTGAGTTTCACAAATGAGTGCCAACTACAAAGTATGGGGCAAGCTTTTGGTAATGATGGGAAAAGTTTGTCAAAGAAGCAAACAAGTAGAGGACTGTGTTTATGAACTGGAGAACAGGGAGAAAACCATGACCATAGTGACCCAAATTACTATCACAGTGGTAAAAGAATGATAACAACAGCAATGGTGATATTATGGTAATGAGGGCTATAGACTAGTCGACATAAGACTGTACAAAATATGAAAGAGCATGAATAGCAGTGACAAAATGATAATTGAGGGCGTGAGGATCATCTATACAACTTGCCAGGGTGTGAACATATCTACCATTCGAAGGTTTTCAAATTTTTCACAAAACTGCCCATACAATTTCAAAACCCTTACAGAATTAACTTGCATATGAATTAAGGGTTCATATATTTTTCTCCAAGGATGGCTTTTTTCCCCAACATCAATGACATCATAACCATATTAAAAATCAAATGAGAAATGATTAAAACCTGTTTGAAAGCTTTTGGAGTCGACTAGAATCGAATCTGGGCGCAAAAACGAATTTTCTAGGTTCTGATTTAAGTGGGTAGCGCGCTGGTTTAAGTGGGTAGCGCCCCTCAAGTGGGTAGCGCCCGTGTAATTTTGCACTGGCTGTAGCGCTCAAGTGGGTAGCGCCCCCCAAGTGGGTAGCACGCACCTCAAGTGGGTAGCGCCCACCCCAAACTCTGTCCAGAACTCTGCTAAGCACGATTTCGGCCTCCAAAGCACGATTTCGGCCTCCAAAACACGATTTCGACTTCTGCCTTGGCGAATTTCTTGCAAATGATTATGATTTCCATGTTTATATATGAAGGAAATATCTCATGCAATCAGATTTGATTTCAAATGTGTTTTGAGAACCCACTTTATAATGTTTTTGGCACCTTGACATTTGGTCTCTTATTACAATGCTTTCTCCTTTGGCTTTTCTGAATTTTTGAACTGAGAACTTTGCTGTCTTTTGCAAGGATGCGGCACTTTAGCTTAGGAAAAGATCAGAGGCTTGCAGCGAAGCTTCTCATGGTGAAATGAATACAATTATTACAAAAATGGAATTAAACAATTTCTAGTTCCAAAACAGAGTTTTGGACTAGAAATGTTTTCAAATGCTTATGATAATAAAAATATGAAATCAAAACTTGCGAAACCAACCTCATGGCCTGCGGGCTTTATAACATGTATGCAAAAGACTCGAAAAACCCTAGACTCTAGGACTAAAGACCCCTTTTTTTTTAAAACGAAACTGACATTTAATGACGATGAATGAAATGACGATAAACTTCAATGATTTCTGAGGAATTCTTAAATAGCCCTGCAGGTATAAACATGAGGAAACACATGAAAACCAGATCCCCTCGTCAGTCAGTGGCATGCTCCTAGCGAAATGCAACGAAGTGGAACAAGCGAGACACCTAAGAATGAATATGCAAAAGCGAAACGATCTCTGACGGAGGGCTGTAAGGACCGACTCTAACATTGGCTCCAATGGGGATGGTGGCTCCGTGGAGATGCCAAGAACGGCAGATCTCTAGGGGAGTCAGACAGTGCCTTCATCCATTGGGCGATGGAGTCATTATTTCAACTGATAAAACAAAAACTTTGGACATATTTATTGACTGCAGATTTGACTAAAGACTGACTGAAATTTGACCAAAACTGACATGACTTTAAAACTGAAAGACTAATAAAACTAACTTGACAAATTTCAAACCAACCAACCTCCATCTCCAGAATTATAGCCTTCGCTCCAGGCCCCAGACTGAAGATGAGAGATCAGTACACACTTGCAATGAAATAGAAGTAAAACGATATATACAATGATGATGAAATCAACAGAAGATACTCAGAAGTGATATCGTTTTAGCAACCCACCATTGATCGGTCCTCCAGGACAATCATCTCCATTCATTTCTTTGAGAAGAAAGGCGTTTTGACCCCGATACGCTGCGATCTTAAAAGGACCCTTCCATAGGTTTTCAAATTTTCCGTGCTTTCCCTTATCTTCATTCCGAGCATCCCATTTCAAAACTACCTCATCCAACTGAAACTTATCTGCTTTTGCCTTTCTGTCGTAGATCTTCTTAATGTGCTCCTGCAACTTGAAGTTATTTTTAAATACCTCCTCCCGTGTCTGCTGTAAATGAATCATCTGATTAATCCTCCGCTGCATGGGATCTTCCTCACTACCAGCTTCCTGAAGCAATTTGACCACCGGGACAGCAAGTGAAGTAGGAAAAACCATGTCTGTTCCGTAAACCAGCTCGAAAGGAGACATGCCAATAGACTTTTTCTGACTTACCCTATCAGCCCACAGTGCATTCACTAACTTCTTGTGCCAGCCCTTTTTGTTGATTTCCAGCAATTTCTTAATAATATTCACCAAGGATTTATTTGAAGATTCCGCCAGGCCATTCCCTTGTGGATGGTAGGCCGTCGAATGTCCCAAACTGATATTGTACTTATAGCAAAATTCAACCATCCTTTTAGACTTGAAGGCTGCTGCATTATCTATGATTATTTTACTAGGACACCCAAAACGTGACAGAATATTTTTTTCAAGAAAAGAGATAATTACCGCATCTGTGGCCTGTCGAGTGGGAATCGCCTCGATCCATTTTGTGAAGTAGTTCGTAGCTGTCAATATCCATCTATGCTGTCCGGAAGATGCTGGGTAGATTTCCCCGATAAAATCCAATCCCCACTGTTGGAATGGTGCACTAACTTCAATTGGTTTTAAAGGCAAAGGCTGTAGTTTCTGCTTCCCTTCGAAAATTTGACACTCATGACAATTTTTAACAGCCTTAAATACATCAGAAAACAAAGAAGGCCAATAATACCCTACCCTTAGAATCTTATTCGCTGTGGTCTTCCAAAACAAATGGCCTTCGCAGTCCCCTTTGTGAAAGTCCTCCAAAACTCTTTGAGCTTCCTCCTCTACCAAACAATTCAACAACACTCCTCCAGGGTCTTTCCAATACAATGCAGAATTCAGAATGCAGAATTTAGCAGCTCTCAACTTCAATGTTCTACTCTTATTTCTAGGCATCCCGTGATGTGGAGACAAATTCTGAAGAACGTATAAAATGTCAGCATACCAAGGGGAAGAAACAAAAATATCAGAAACCTGAATTGACGTACTTTCCTCATCTTCATCGGACATGGAAGCGATCAAATTTATATCTAGAGCATGCAGATTTGTTTCATCCATGAGCTTGGCGAGTCCTTGTCCTTTGATCAGCTTGGTTGGTTTAATCTCCACATCGTATTCTAACAACGCAGCGATCCACTTACCCCGTCTTCCCTCTGGATCTACCTGTACCAAAACATCTTTAACTGTTGCGTTAGGAACGTATGCTATAATGTGGGAATGCAGTATATACACACGGAAATATTTCAAGGCCTTTACAAGCGCAAGTGCTTGTTTCTCAATAATATTATACTTCAATGCTCCGTCCCTTATAATCCGACTGAAAAAAGCAATAGGCTTCTCAACTCCATCCCTTTTTTGCATTAAAACAGCTGCCAATGTGTGCTCAGAAGCAAAGGAAAACAAAATGAAGTCTTGTGTGTAGTCCGGGCTGATTAAAATAGGGGCTGAGGAAAGAGCTATCTTTACTAAATTGAATGATTTCACCACCTCTTCTGTCCACTTTACCTGACTGTCCTTTTTCAGCATGTTCGTGATTTCTCTAAGGTGCTCTGCAAGATTTGGAATGAAACGACGCAGAAAATTCATTTTACCATTAAATGACTGTATTTCTTTCTTGTTCCGGGGTTGTTCCATATGCTGTATGGCTTCAACACGTGCAGGGTCAACACAGATGCCATCCTTCGATATGATGTGGCCAAGAAGCTTGCCTTCATCCATGGCAGAAAGACTCTTTTTCAGATTCAGCGAAATGCCATATTTTCTGCACTTCTGGAAAACAACTTTCAAATGATATAAATGTTCCTCATCAGAATTTGAAAACATAGTTAAATCATCAAGGTAAACAACCAAAAACACATCTTTCTCGTTGGCAAAAGCCATGTCCATTGCACGCTGAAAGGTGGCGCCTGCATTCTTCAAACCAAACGGCATTTTTGCATAATGAAACGTTCCCCAAGGAGTGGTGAACGTAGTCTTATCACGATCATCTTCATGCACTAAAATTTGATTATAACCTGAGTATCCGTCGAGTAGTGACATCCTTGATGCTCCAACTACTCGCTGCAATATATGGTCCATTTTTGGCAGTGGATAATTGTCTTTTAATGATACCTTGTTCAAATTTCTGAAATCGATACATAAACGGATCTCACCTGTTTTCTTTCTCACGGGCACCAAATTTGATATCCAATATGAAAATCGGATAGGCACAATGATTCCTGACTTATACAACCTGTTTACCTCTTTTTCGATCGATGGTAGCAGCTTTGGATTGATTCTCCTCAACTTTTGACGAAAAGGCTTCTGATTTGGTTTGATGGGGATAGTATGCTGAATGATGCTAGTATCGTATGTTTTTAGATCTGAGTAATCCCACGCAAAAGCATCAGAAAATGAAGACAACAATTTCACATACTCTGCCTTTACCTTTGGTGACAATGACTTCGATAACTTAACCATCTTGGGATTCTCAGCTGTCCCAATATTTACCTCTTCAACACCTTTTTCAGTCGGCCTGAATGTCGGTTTGTGGGCCACATCGTCTTGATCAAACAATTCTTCCAATGGAATCAATCCCTTAGGAATGATGTTATCCTTAAGTTGCAGCACTTCCATTTGGTTTATTTGTATGTCATCACTACCATCATCATGTTCTGTATCTATGGAGGTGTCTTTAAACTTGCCCTTATTCTGCAGAAATTCACTAATCTCCTCATCATCCTGAAAGACTTGCCAACATCGCTGATTGTCTGGAACGGTGGGGCGATGTTTCACATGAATCTTGAACTTGTTGCTGGAATTCATTGGAATTTTTAAATTGCTTGCTGCCTTAGCAAGTCCATCAGCAACACCATTTTGTATGCGGGGCACACATGTCAAGGTATGATCAGAAAATAATTTCAGAATGTCTAAAACTGCATTACGGTAAGCCCTCATGCGAGGATGCTTGGCCTGAAACTCACCTTTAACTTGATTTATCACCAATTCTGAATCACCATATACTGCAATCCTTTTCGCTTTCAGCTTCTTAAGAATCTTAAGGCCAGCAATTAGAGCCTCGTATTCCACTTCATTATTAGAACAGTCAAATGCAAGCTTGTAGGAACACACTCTCACATTGCTTGGAACATTATCCGGAGAGGAAAACGGACTACGAATCCACACACCAATCCCAACACCGTCACTACCCACTGCGCCATCAAAATCCATGGTCCAAAGACCATCTTCGTCGTCCTCTAAATGCTGAAATTGTGCCGGCTCTATTTTTTCTGTTTGCTGCCCATTGTCTTTAGTTGATTGCTCCACAGTAGCTTGTTTTTCTCTTCTTTATTTTTGCAAAAATTCTCTAAAATTCTCAGTGATTTCTAGTATATCTTCTGCCTGAACTAATTGACTATCTATATCATTAAAATTGTCAGCAGGCAACACAAACGACTCTAAGTCGGTATGTGCATAATTTACAGGATGATTGATTGGCTTCTCTTTGCTAGTTATCATGTATTTCATCTTCTGCTCTCGATATAACTTTCTCATCTAACCGAAGACTGGAATTGTAGCATAAGAGAAATCTAACTGAAGTGTACCTTTCAACTTTGCCCCCCAAGATCTTGAAAGGAGCATACCAAATCGCGGAGGAATATCCGCCACGACCACATCCATCAAGACATTTTTCGCTGGAATTTGATCTAAGCTTACAACCAAATCTTTGATGAGTCCTATACATCTCACAAGGCTGGAATCAAATGAATACAAATCATGATATTTTCTTGTAATGTCTAGTCCCAACTTTTCCATGATTGCCTTTGGCATCAAATTGTGCGAAGCACCCGAATCGAACATAGCATTGTGCAAAACATATTCATGCAACCTCAAAGTGATATAAAAGGGAGGAACATCACTGTCAGGTGACTCACCATCTAATGCAGCCCCGAAAATCAATTCTGGCTGATCATCCTCAACATTTACCATATCGAACATCGGATCAAAGTTCAGAATTTTGGAGACTTGACCACGGTAGCTGCTGTTCTTCATGATTTCTGTCAAAGGAATAGATATTTTTAATTTGGAAATTTCATTTTCCAAACTAAATGCTGAAACTTTTTCGACTTTTTTAACCGGAACTTCCTTCTTTTCAGCCTTGTCTTTCACTATGTTTGGTTGATTTACCTTTTCTGCTGATGATACTTTACTAGCTGCGGGATCAATTGTCTCTTTTCCTTTCTTCTGTGGTATCGGTGAATCTGTCTTCGGTGTTGAAGCTTCTTTTGGTTTCTGAATTGGATTTATGGGCACATCTCGGTTTCTCAATGAGTATTGCTTCTGTTGAGTGGACAAAGCATTCAAATATCCTCTTTGGTAATCATCTGACTCTTCTTCTAAATCTGCATCATTTGCTAATATAAAGTCTTCATCTTTCTGTGTAGCTAAAATTTCTCCATATTCTTCATCCTCAGTAATATAAATAGGCAGATCGTCGGGAGTAAAGAAATGATTTTTCTCACCTGCTACATCATCATCATCATCTGAATCTTGACTCACAAAATTCTGCAAAAGAGGTGTCTTAATCTGCTGTTGGGCTGCCGGCTCTGGTGGTCTTTGTTCACGCTGCTTTATCCTGAACCGTGGCTGCTGCTGGCCACGGTGATTTGGATTTCGAATCTGCGTTTCTGATTTGTCAAGGTTCATTCTTTTGAACATTTTTTCCATCTCACGAATCAAGTGTTGTTCAGATGTAGATGAGGAAGGCTCTTCCTTTATAGTCACTATTTTCTATGCTTTCAACCGTGCTCTCTTATCGTTCAGATTTGCCTCAACAATGACGGCAATCTTCTGCATATCTTCTAAGGTTGGCGGATCTCGATCACGCAGTGAATAAGCCATTTCCAGATCAAAACCATCCAGGAATTTAAGAAGAGCTGACTTTTTAGATGGCCTTAAGTCATCTGGGATTGCATTGTACACTGTATCGAATCTAATGATATAATCCTGAACGGACTCACCGGGATTTCGCTTGATGTTTGTATACTCTGAAGTGATCTGCAGTGGATCCTTTTTCATTTCCCATCGATCTAAGAACTGTGTCTGAAGGTCTTGCAATGTATTGATACTTCTGGCCGGTAAAGCTCTAAACCATTTAAGAACCTCTCCTCCAAATGTCTGGGCAAACAATCTCATTGAAACATTTTCTGCATCAATTTCATGCAGATCCAAGAAGTCTGTCATTCGAACAATATGCTGCTGAGCTAATATACTTTGTGGGGTGCCATCAAATATAGGAATTTTTCTATGATAATAAGCAGGCATAGCATCTAAATTGGCCGGCAAAACCAAAGGTGCAAATCTGGCTGCCATGACTCTTGGCGGATTGATGATAATTTACTGTCTAGGAGAAACATGAGGACTAGGAGCAATAGGTGTACGAGGTGTATGCGGTGGAGACGGAGGAGAAATTATTGTTGATTGCTGATCAGAAAATTCAGGCTGAACCGGAATGGTAGGGATAAAGGGAGGTTCAGTGGGGATCTGTGAACTAGATGCAAATTCAGATGGTCCAAGAGTTTGTGAAGCAGATTCAGTGAATTCGGGAGTGTTGGTAGCCACAACGGAATTTTGCAACTGTCTATCCAAGTGATATGAAACAAATCTGTATTGAAAATCTTCAGCAAACAATGGATCCGGAACTAATCTTGACAATTCAGTTTCACTTCTAGGAGCAGTTCCAACAAATTCTAATCAAGGAGCTAAAATCTAGGTAGCTAACAACTTGCCTCTAAAAGAGTGGAAACTAATCCATTTACATGATTTTCACTTTTTTGAGAGTGAATCTTCTAGAATAGGTAAAAATGAGCCAAAGTTACATGCCAAACATAAATTTACATCATAATAACTCAAAAATTTCATCCACAAGAAAACCTGGTCCCAACTGGCCGAAATCCTGAGCTGGAAGTTGAAAATTCAGCCAAAAATTTAAGTGGGTAGCGCCCCTGAATCAAGTGGGTAGCGCGCCTTTCAACCTGATTTTGAGGCACTTCCCAGCATCCAAATTGATCTCATGATAGCTCGTTGGAAAGCCCTGGATGTTGGTTATCCAACAAAAGTGGAATTTCCCAATTTGAAGCTCATTTGACCCTCCAAAAATTTATTCTCCCAGAAGTACTTTCTGCTGGTACAAAAGGTGGCAGCAAGGTGGTTTTGATGGTGTTTTTTTAGCCTTTTGACCATCCAGAATCTGATGAAATGCTTCGGAAATGCTTGAGGATGCATAAATTTTCATGAAGAATCCAAAAATTCAAATATTTCCTTCAGCAAGCGTCCCAAACAAAAAGTGAGCATATGTGCGCGCTACCCGCTTAACTGAAAAACCTGTTTTTAGACCAAAAAATTTCAAAATCACAATTTTTTTTCCGAATTTGCTCAAATTCAGAGTGAAGACCCTCCATCATGTATCTTTCCCAGCCAACAAAGCCTCGGCCAAAATCCAGAGTGGATCAGGCCTTTTCCGCCGTTTTAGTGCTTTTCTCAACCTCCTCTTCAGAATCTTCATTCTCGCTTTGCAGACATGCATGCGAGCCCAATAATGGACTTTCATGTGATGAAGCAGGTCTTTGTCTCTGTTGGCCTTCTCAATCAACTTCTCCAAATGAATGTTAACCCGTGTGAGCACAGAATCTCGATCAATTGGTGTCATGTCGCCGGGTCTCTTCCGGGCCAATTGTCGATCTTCACGGATTCGCCGCAGCTCATAAAGTTCGTGCTCATCCTCAAGTTGTTTGTTGCACTGATCCAGATAGTTTATCACCCACTGAGCCTTTTGCAATTGATCTTTCAGCGTGTCATTCTCGGCCCTTTGCTCCTGGATGATTTCCCTCAGTTTCGAGCTAGGAGAGCTCGCATCAACATCAATGATTGTGAAATCTGTGTCTCGGCCTCCTGATGGGCCCTCATCATGCATGGGCTTCTTTCCCTTGTACTGGATCTGTACCTGTGCTGAAGAAGAAGGCGAGACCCCTTCCACATCATGTGGAGATAATACTCGCTCTGCTGATGAAGTCGGCAAGACCCCTTCCACCCTAGGTGGAGATAATACTCGCCATGTAGCTGCAAATAAGGCCCTGTGGCCTCGCTGGTATGTCATAAAAAATGGAGCACTGCTCTTCCCGACCTCAGGAATGTCCGGCTGGTGTGAAGGCTCTCCCGCATCATAAACTACCTCGGGAGGCGGCTGTGACGCTGTGAAAAATTCACGGGAGATGAAATCCTCCCAAGTGATGCCCTGCTGTGCCAACTGATGTAACACTATGATCTTGATCAAAGCGTAATGATATATACTTCTATGCTGCTGTGCTGGGCTCTTCTTTTGTACAAAAATCACCATCCTCTCTATGTTGCGATACATAAAATACGGAATGTTCATCATACGTACCGTTGTGAAGTGCATCAACAAACGAACATGGTACGCAAAGAGACGTGCGAATCTTCCCTCGCAACTAAAATACCGAATGATGAGTTTCATCAGCGCTGCAAACTCATTGCTCAGGAATCTAAAAGGAAAAACTCTGCCCAAGTGCCTCATATACTCAGGTTTGATGTATGGCTGATAGTAGAATTTCTCTAAATGCTGACGTTTGTTCCATTCCTCTCCTACATTTGGTATACCAGTGGCCTGAGCAATAGTCATTGGTGACAAAAAGAAATCTACTCCAACGAGATTTACACGGCCATTACGTAAATCAAGAACAAACAGGCGAGCTAGTTCACGATGAAGCTGGGTTTGTGAAATCATTTCATAGAATTGAAAACATGACTGAACCCGAAAACAATCCATTGCAAGCGGACATGCCTGCAATTGAGCCAAAGAAATAGGCTCCTCCCTGAGATGTTTACCACTTTTTCCACCTCTGTGAGGCCTCCGTGGCACATTGCCCTCTGTTGTGGAATCACTGTCCAACTCCTACTCATACTCTGACTCTGTCTCTGACATGGCTTTGAACAAGATATTTGCAATATGTATACTGATATAGATGCAGTGAAAACAAAGTTATAATGTATTTTCAACACCCAATCACCCACTGCCAAAGTATCACAGGAAAATGAAATTACAATGAAGATGGCTCTGTTTTAGTGGCATGAAAACTATCACTGTTTTGACCTTAAGTGAGTTTCACAAATGAGTGCCAACTGCAAAGTATGGGGCAAGCTTTTGGTAATGATGGGCAAAGTTTGTCAAAGAAGAAAACAAGTAGAGGACTGTGTTTATGAACTGGAGAACAGGGAGAAGACCATGACCATAGTGACACAAATTACTATCACAGTGGTAATATAATGATAACAACAACAATGGTGATATTATGGTAATGAGGGCTATAGACTAGTCGACATAAGACTGTGCAAAATATGAAAGAGCATGAACAGCAGTGACAAGATGATAACTGAGGGCGTGAGGATCATCTATACAACGTGCCAGGGTGTGAACATATCTACCATTCGAAGGTTT
Source organism: Pinus albicaulis (assembly GCA_034641835.2). Taxonomy (NCBI): domain Eukaryota; kingdom Viridiplantae; phylum Streptophyta; class Pinopsida; order Pinales; family Pinaceae; genus Pinus; species Pinus albicaulis. The sequence continues at coordinate 1,168 of JAXQQM020077943.1, read as the reverse complement.
TCAAATTTTTCACAAAACTGCCCATACAATTTCAAAACCCTTACAGAATTAACTTGCATATGAATTAAGGGTTCATATATTTTTCTCCAAGGATGGCTTTTTTCCCCAACATCAATGACATCATAACCATATTAAAAATCAAATGAGAAATGATTAAAACCTGTTTGAAAGCTTTTGGAGTCGACTAGAATCGAATCTGGGCGCAAAAACGAATTTTCTAGGTTCTGATTTAAGTGGGTAGCGCGCTGGTTTAAGTGGGTAGCGCCCCTCAAGTGGGTAGCGCCCGTGTAATTTTGCACTGGCTGTAGCGCTCAAGTGGGTAGCGCCCCCCAAGTGGGTAGCACGCACCTCAAGTGGGTAGCGCCCACCCCAAACTCTGTCCAGAACTCTGCTAAGCACGATTTCGGCCTCCAAAGCACGATTTCGGCCTCCAAAACACGATTTCGACTTCTGCCTTGGCGAATTTCTTGCAAATGATTATGATTTCCATGTTTATATATGAAGGAAATATCTCATGCAATCAGATTTGATTTCAAATGTGTTTTGAGAACCCACTTTATAATGTTTTTGGCACCTTGACATTTGGTCTCTTATTACAATGCTTTCTCCTTTGGCTTTTCTGAATTTTTGAACTGAGAACTTTGCTGTCTTTTGCAAGGATGCGGCACTTTAGCTTAGGAAAAGATCAGAGGCTTGCAGCGAAGCTTCTCATGGTGAAATGAATACAATTATTACAAAAATGGAATTAAACAATTTCTAGTTCCAAAACAGAGTTTTGGACTAGAAATGTTTTCAAATGCTTATGATAATAAAAATATGAAATCAAAACTTGCGAAACCAACCTCATGGCCTGCGGGCTTTATGACATGTATGCAAAAGACTCGAAAAACCCTAGACTCTAGGACTAAAGACCCCCTTTTTTTTAAAACGAAACTGACATTTAATGACGATGAATGAAATGACGATAAACTTCAATGATTTCTGAGGAATTCTTAAATAGCCCTGTAGGTATAAACATGAGGAAACACATGACAACCAGATCCCCTCGTCAGTCAGTGGCATGCTCCTAGCGAAATGCAACGAAGTGGAACAAGCGAGACACCTAGGAATGAATATGCAAAAGCGAAACGATCTCTGACGGAGGGCTGTAAGGACCGACTCTAACAGA